>CM021101.1:275567799-275592088 GCA_007115665.2 Sequoiadendron giganteum
GCTCCACATGATCTCATAACGGAAAGGAAAGGGTCCACTAGCAGAGTGTTCATTCATAAGGAGCAGGAGAGGGTTATGATTAGACGCAGTCTGGGGGAGTGCCTGCAAATTGGAGCTATGTAGGACGACCAGGTTAGGGGAGAACAAGAACCGATCAAGCCTAACCTGTATAAGGTTAGCTCCCAATCTCTTGTTAGTCCAAGTATAGTTTTGACCCTGCAAGTCAATATCCACCAGCCCAATAGTACTCAGAAGATCTGCCATGTCTGCTATACTGTCAGTATAATCCATAAGACCCCCACATTTCTCAGAGGGGTAGAGGGGAGAGTTGAAATCACTTACAAGTAACCATTGGACCTCTTTATTATTCTGAATCCAGTCTGTAAGTTCAAGCCAAAGGCTTTTCCTAGCATTCCTCACATTAGGGGCATAAATATTGATGAGGATCTAGGAAGACCCGGCATGAGTAAAATGAAGCCCTAAACTATTCTTAGTTTGAAAAAGTTCATAGCCACTTAGTCTCTTTGGATTCCAGATAACAGCAAGTCCTCCTGAGGCCCCAGTAGCATCACAAAAAGAGAAGTGGGCATTAGACCATAGATTCTTAGCAATTAGTTCAAAATTTGTTTTTTCAATTTTAACTTCTTGCAATAAAAGAATGTCAAGCTTGTGCTCCCAAACATAGTTTTTTAGGGCTAGTTGTTTGTGAGGACTGTTGAGTTCTCTTATATTCTAGGAAAGGACTTTCATTTTGACATCTTCTTTGAGGACGCTTCCAACGTGCTTTGTTTTCCGATAGTTATCTCCTTTGTCATTTCTCTATTCCTAGTTTGTCTCTAGTTAGGTTTGTCGGGTTTGGTTTCAACACCAACATTAGCCTTTCTTTGTTTGCCTTTTTTCTTTGCAATTAACCACCCATTTTCATCATTTATTTGGTTGTTTATCTTGAGATTCAACCATTGTGTTGTCTTCAAAGCATCAAATGATTCACCCTCTAAAACAACTCTGGGTAGTTCACCCTCTTCTTGGTCTTTAGGCAAACCTTGGGTAACCAAGGGATCTGGTAAGTCTAAGGTGGGTTGCACTGCCTCCTCTAAAGTCAGGGCTATAGGGCCACATGGTGCCCTTTTCAAGGGAGTTTTGGTTAATAGAGGGTCATCAAAAGGTTTGTTGAGCGATACAAGGGAGTCAATACCAAGGTCTTCAACGGGCATGGCTTTGGAAGGCGATTCAAGAATATTTAAAATATCATATTTGAAAGGATAGGTGGTTGTGACCTCATCAATGGGAGGGAGTCTTAGCAACATTGGTATTTTGAAGGCTTGTCACAGAGGACTTGCAATCAGTAATGAGATGTCTAGGTTTGGAACATTTCTAGCAAAAAACAACAGCATTCTCATAGCACACTTGTTGGGTCCAAGACCCAAACTTAGAACTCAGAGTCACCGAGTTGGACAAAGTCTTATTAATGTCAATATTAACACAAAAGTGGGCAAAGACTAACCTGGATCTCATTCTAGTGATGATGTCGGAGGTGATGAAGAGGCCAATTGAATCACCAATGCATTGAAATACTGACTCATCCCAGTATTCCAATGGCAAACCTAGCAGCCGAACCCAAACAGGAGCATATTTGTTAAGGTCAATCGAAGGGTCGAAACCAAGCTTCCAACGGCAGAGAGATAAGCTATGCTTATCGTAGACCCACGGACCCGAAAAAAGACCAAAAAGTAAATATTCAGGAGCAGTGAACTTGAAGAGAAACAACCCTCTAGCCATAGCACAAACATCAACTCTTCCTTTCAGGCGCCATTTAGTCGTCGTCCATCTTTGAACCATACCAATGGTTCACCGGAAGGGGAAAAATTTACCCACTACGAAGTTCTCCATTGATGAAATGATTCTATCAATGTGGAGTCAAGAAGAGAAATTTCAATACCAAAGATAGACCCACAACTTCAGGTCCAATGTGAGTTTTATTAGTTGAAGGACGTTGGGGAGAGTCAAGTAGCACACTCTTCCAACCCTTGGGCACTAGAATGGCAAAGATTATAGACACCGCCACAGATTCCTCAAAAGAGGGGGCAACCCCCGAGGAAGGCGAAAAGGCATGTCTGGAAAGCTGAGAGCAGTCAGGAGGGGGCAGGGGAGGGGGACCGTGGGGTACCCCTAAGGAAACATCCACCATGCATTTAGGGAGCTCAAAATTGCAAAGCGGGAAGGCAGAGCAGGAAAAAGTGTTTTTTTGGTACAAGGCGATCATTTGTTGTAAAGGCTAAGACATTGCTATTATTGAGTGTGCTTGTATTAAAAAGCCTTTGAAGATTCTCATGAAAATGCAATTGTCAAGTGTAAAGTCAATCTCCACAACATTTGCTCCCTAATTGTAATTTATTTTTCTTTGAATATAAGAGTCTATGTATAATATCCATCTTACTAGTGCAGCCTACTGAATTCTACATTGATGTATAATATTAGTTAGATCCAAGTATTCAATCAGTAATTTTATAAAAAAAGAAGCTACATTGATGTAAATTTCAGCAGTAAACCTTTGTTCTAGACTAAATTTATAGAAAGTGAAGTTATCCTATAGTAAATTTCATTGATAAACCTCTAACTTTGAGTTGATTTATAGAAAATGTAGCTCTCTTACCATAAATTTCAGCAGTTGAGATTTGCCATAGAAGTTAGCCATAGATAATCCAGTTATCATGGCAAGATGCATTTTGGCAAGAGATTCATTAAATTTCTGGATTAGCAGCAAACCCTTAAGTTTTGACATTAAAAACCTTAGTTTTTTTTGCTTATAATAACTGGGGTAGGAAACTAAGACCAGAATCAAATGACATTTATCACCAGATTCAAATAGCCATACAGCCCATTTGAATCTCAACAATATTGTCACACTTAAAATGAAACAAACTCAAATGTCTTAACACACATGAAAACTGCCCTAAACAATCTCTACGAAAATATTTCTGATCTCAAAGAGTCAAAGCAATCAAAGATTTCTTAGTTACATGCGAGAAGTTAACAATGTTGTAGAAGGTGCTAAATCAATGTTCAATGTGTCATACTAAACTGAATTAAAATGCTTTTGCAGATTAGATCATAATGCCATGTCAGAAAGACTTTGCATGGAAACATTGCACATCAATCTTGGATACAACTAAGGTTAAATGCAATTGGTGTTTGAATGATATCAATGGTGGCACTTATCACTTCAAAAGGCATTTGGCAAAGCAGGTGGGAAATAACACCATTGCTTGTACAAAATGCCCTGTAGATGTCACATATCAAGCAAAACAAGCTCTTCAAACGATTTCTGAGGGTAAGGTGAAAAAGGCAAGAACCGGAATTGAAATAGACTCTAATTCAACAAATGAAAGGAGGAATCGCTTGGATGAGGAAAATGGTGCACATGTGTTTTCCAGGGAATAAGGGTCAACACCTTCTTCTACAACACGTGGCCCAAACACAGGGGGAGGAAGCAATAATTCTTTCTTCACATCTCGTACTACACCAAGATCATGGACCTCTTTAGAGAGTACAAGATGGAGGAAGAATATCCATGAACAAGCAAAGAAGGCAATAGGAAATTTTTGGTACTACTCTAGCTTGCCATTCCATGTTGCTAGGTCTCCATATTGGCAAGGTATGGTGGATGCTATTGCAGCTGCATGTTCTAGGTTTCAAGCCCCATCTTATGGGACATTGAGGGTTGGTATGCTCAATGATGCAATACAGGATGTTAAGGATGTCATTAGTGAGCATCAACTAGAGTAGGAAAAGACTGGTTGCACCATAATGTCAAATGGATGGACGAATAGAAGGAACCGAACCCTCATCAACTTCCTCGTCTCTTGTCATATTGGCACGATATTTTTGATTTTGTGGATGCATCAGACACAATCAAATTTGGAGTTGCATTGTTGAGATGTATGACCTAGTGGTCAAAGATGTAGGGCCAAAAAATGTGGTTCAATTAATTACAAATAATGTTGTTGCTTGTGTTGCTGCTAGGAGACTCCTGACAGACAAATACCCCTCTATATTTTTTACTCCATGTGCAACACATTGCCTTGATCTAACCCTAGAGGACATTGGAAAACTTGAATGGACTAAGGAGGTATTGCAAAAGGCTCACACAATTACCACATTTATCTATAATCACACAAGGGTTTTGTGTATGATGCGCTCTTTCACCGAAGGCAAGGAGTTAGTTCGACCAGGGGTGACAAGATTTGCAACACACTTCCTTGCACTACAAACTCTTTGCCAACAAAAAATGAATTTGAAACGAATGTTTGTTTCAAACGAGTGGATGGAATCTAGCTTCACAAATCAAGTAAATAGCATAACAGTGGCAAAGTACATTTATTCTACTAGTTTTTGGGATGCAGTTGAACAAGTTGTAGAATTTTCAAAGCCTCTAGTAAAAGTCTTGAGACTAGTGGATGGGGATAAATCCCCCATAGGATATTTGTATGAGGCCATGGATAGGGTCAAGGAGGTGATGAGGGGTAGGATGGAAAATAACAAGGACAGGTATATGCCATTATGGGACATAATTGATAGAAGATGGGATCAACAAATGCATACTCCTCTCTATGTTGCAAGATGCTATCTTAATCCAAGGTTGTTCTATAGCTCTTCATTTAGACATGATGATGGTGAGGTCATGCAGGGCTTGTTCATATGCATGGAGAAAATGTTTGCTACCATAGAACAATTGCAAGTAGTTATGGCAGAGTTACCAATGTACAAGCAAGCAAAGGGTTTCCTCTCAACTAAGGCTGCCATGGAAGGCAGGAAGACCTTCCAACCAAGTAGAGTATTTCGCAATCTCTCTATTTTGTGGACATGATCATTAAATGTGTTAAGATTTTAAGATATTCTTACATGATATCATCTCCACATAATGTGTTTTTTAGTGCAATGGTGGGATATTTTTGGTCACGAAACCAAAAATCTTAGATGGATGGTTAGACGCCTTTTGAGCCAGCTATGCAGTTCATTCGCTTGTAAGTGTACTAAGAATTTTTTTGAACACATACATTCCAAGAAATGCAACCACCTAACACAATGGATAAATGACTTGGTGTTTGTTCACCACAACCTCCACTTGAAGCTAAAGCAAGCTCAAGCTTAGACTTTTAATATACTTGCAATCATAGTTGTAATTGTATTCATTATGTTTTTCACTTGTAAGGTCAAGACTGATTTCTACATGGACAAAATCAAGTACTATTGACAATGACGAGCCAATTGATCCAAAGTCTATGTGAATTGCTGGTGATGATGATTTTCTTGAGCTTGATAATTTTAAGATCCTAACACAGGCCAACTTGGATACTCATGAGATCAAACAACTTAGGAGAGGCTCTAACCTAGGAGCTTCATCATCAAGATCTACAACCCTCTAGCATAGCTCCATTTGTAGTGGCAAGACTCATTGGCTACATTTGATTTTTTGGAACTTTGTATTTAGTTTATCGGTTGACTTTGTATAAACTATATTGTAATTGAAACTTTGTCAACTGTCAACATCTAGTTATTTCAAGCATTCTGAAGTATGCTTTGTGCAATGCAGTGTAATCAACGATATGAATATAAACAACAAAAATCTATTTTCTACAATTCATGTGATAAACTCTCTATTTTATTTTCTCTTTATATCTCTATGCTATGGAAATGCCTTTAAATTTCCAAAACAAGTAGTTTTTGTCTCTTTTTCTACATTTTTTCCCATTTTTTTTAAATTCAATTTTTTCCCATTTTTTCAAAAAATATTATACATTTTGGTTTACCGATTTTTCCCCAAAAGGTTTTGCTGCTATGCTCCAACAAGTGTTGATGACCGTGGCGTTCGATGGTTCTTGCACCTTCACAAGTCATCTCTAAATGATTGTGTGTAATGCAAATTGAGTCTAGGAAACCTAACATGGTGTAAAAAATAAAACAAATCAAAAAGTCAAAAAATAAATGAACGAGCAAAAAATATAAAGATATACTTTTAAAAATTAAAATTCAACTACTCCAAGTTGGTAAAGGTCCTGAAGGTGGCTTGTGACATATGATGATTTGTCACATCCACGTAGATTTCTTTGATCCACTAGATCATTGGTCCTAAAGATGGCTTGTGATGCATGATTATTTATCACAAACATTTGATTCTCCTTGGCCTCCATATAGATTTCTTTGACCTACTCAACCTTTATGCTAGCATTTTGCAATATCAAGTTGAGCCAATGGACAGCACATCTTGTCCCAAAAATATGTCCATATGTACCATCCACTATTGAACCAACTACCGTATAAGTTTTAGCATTGTCTGTTATGACTTGGGGAATGTTTTCAAGGCCCACCATCTCAATGCATTGTATGAGGATATTGACAATTAATCACAATCAACTACCTTCAAAAACATCACCTTGTAGGGGGCATTGCAACAACATTAATTAGTAGTCTATTTTTGCAATCATTCCATCCATCAAAAATAATAGACATCTTGATTCAGGTCGTGTATCTTTGATTGCACTCAATGATGCCTCTATGGAAGCTTCTTCTTTGACCAATCAAGTGGGGTGCACTTTTTCATACTTTGGACTTAATGTAATCAACATGTGCATAGACAATTGTTGTCACCATATCCTGCCAATATGGCGATCTGACAAAGTTGAATGGAAGCCCATTGCTATAAAAGCAACAAGCAATGCTCTCATCTACAACCTCCCTTGCCTCATTCTTGAAAGTCTTTTCCAATGGGCTATTTTACAGGAGAGAAAGGGGGTATTGTCTTCTTGGGAAGATGACAATGGAATGAAAGGATGCAGGCCAAAAAGCACTCTTAAGCCACTAAGAGGTTTGTGTTATCCTTTCTTGGAAAAAACATGCACACTTTCTTTTACTCTATTATTTATAATGTCAGCATCCTCTTGTTCTTTGATATATCTCATAATTTGTTCCTTCGACTACCCTTTTTTACTCAACCTTGAACAAACTCTTATTCCTAGCCAATCATAGTGCACCAATGAGCTTTCACTCAATCCCACATTGGCTACAAGACCAACAATAACCCCCACCTCCAAGAAGTTGCTCAATCAAGGATGTATGTCACCAAAGAGTTAACACTATGTCAAACTTGAACAAATTCTTTACTTGTGTGGCAACTACACTAGAACTACCGGCCATTTATATGAATAACGAAACAAAAAAACAATTACAAATTTACAACCCTAAACTGTGTTAATTTAAGAAAAACAAAAACAAACACTAGAACTCCTACATTACATATAAAAGGTTTAGAAAACATTCAAAACATTTTTATTTTATTTTTAAAAAACTTTTCAAAAGAACTGAAAAAACTTGAAAAAATGAGTAGATAAAAACCACATTTGATAGATATATCTTGTAGGTCCAGGTTTTTCTCTCCCGCAGTCTTCACCTTCAAAGAAATATTCAGCAACCTTCAAGAAGCAAAAATGGCAGCTTGGAGGAAAAATCAAAAAAGGTTATTTTGGTCACTTCTATTTCTGAAATGAGGCAGAAATGATTGACTTTAGGCAAAATAAGTGAATAAAAATCATTTTAGAGTGAAATTAGGGTTGGAAGTTTGTTGTTTTAAAACAACAACAAAAAATGAGTTTTGGTATGCAACACTGCAATGTGGGTGTGGGTCCACTAGGATCTGGCCCCCAAGGTGCTTGAGGTGGACCCTAAGTGAACCCCAGGCCATCCCAGCCCAAAACCAGGACCAGAATGGAATCAGCAAGGTATGGGGACCTATACTGCAGGACCTGGTAACATAGGTAATTGATGGAGTCAATGAAGCACAATTCAAGAAGCACTTCCACTGTATACCAGAAACCATGAGTAATGGATCTACTCGTTATGGATTATGGCAAACCAAAGGTACAGATGTTTCAATTTATCAGGATTAATATACGAAGAGATTGAAGTAGGGTTATGGTTGGCGAAAAAACCTAACCCTAACCCAGAAACCAATTTTTTGACCAAAAAATTGCAAAAATAGCAGATTTCCAGTCAAAAAATCAGTTTGATCAATTTTATTCAAAAACTCGCAAGAGAATCCAGCTGTGGGGCAACAAACAATTACTCACAATTTTTAACACATTTCTGCTTCTATGAGGTGGATAATCGATATATGAAGCTTTACTTCCATATATTCTCAAGAAAACAACAGCATAAAAATAAGAAAACAGCAAAGAGAATAAAGGAGAAATAGTGCACAAACTGATGCATTGTACTCCTTATTAGAATGGATTGTATAGATATACGATGATTACAGTGTGTGATAATTCATAAGGTCAACCAAAAAGCTAATTACAAAATAGAAAAATTTACAAGGGATCAATTCTCACCAACTTTCCTTTAGTTTGGCCCCTTCATTGTTCTGCCTGCTATAAATTTGAAATTCTGTTATGCAACTGATGGTGCTTGATAAAGAATAAAACATAATAAAACATCCAACTCATGGAACAGGCCAACCTTGCAATAGGGAGCAGATGTTAAGTTACTCATGGTAGTTTTTCCTTTCATACTGTCGACCTGTACCTGGGATAGTTGATCCCAAAAGTACAAAGTCAAGAAGACATCTTTTTGTCATAAACACTAAGATGACACAGGAAACACACTGCATTTATAGAGATATGTGATATCACAAGTCTATTCAAGATCTCATTGAAAAATGGGAAGCTCATGCAGGCTTCTGCCACATAACAGCAGAATGTGAGATGATAATCTAAGTATCTACAAAAGAACAAAGCTCCAGATCCATAGAATCAAAAGCCAATTGAAAACGTGAAATAGAATGTGCAGTAGAACATGGATGCCACAAAGCAAAGAAAACTAAAACAGAATTTTATGATGCTTTTAAAGTGTACTGCTCTGGTCTAAGTGCTGATAAACCCAGTGTTTCATATTCTTTTCATTGTTACTTTTGTCCACTTAAACAGTAAATGCTCTTCATTACAGTCATGATTCTGGCCACTCTGATTTGAGTGGGAAATGATTACAGCTGTAGGAACAGTTACATCATACATGTCTAGGGCTCAGCAAGTTATATGGTAAACATGCAAGTTCAGAATTTTATTATTTATCTATCTAGAAGAAATCATAAGTAATGTTATCAAAGTCCTATATAGAAGAATGTGCTAACAGAATTTGCCAGCACTATCTTGTGATGCAAATGCCAGTTAGTTAATAGTAAATATAAAAAATTGTTTTACTTACTATGGACAAATATGCAAATATGACCCATAAACAGAGATTAAAACCAAAAATGTTTATCCATACCGTTGAGCTGCCACTCAGATTTATTCTGTCTGTCCATTTTCCTTGCAATGGAAATGGTTTCCCCTTCCCTATTACCCCGCAAGGAAATTTTTATCCATCCTGACTCTTCTCCTCGTTTCACATAATCACCAATACTGGATGCTCTGCCAAGTAACTGCACCAAAAACAAGCATCTACAACCACTTGAGCTTTATAATGATGATAGCACAATCATAAATGAAGCATGTATTCATCATGTACAAACTAAATGCACTCTTGCTATCACTCAGCTTTATTTTAACAATTTAAAGTAAAATATCAACAACACAAACCTGGGGTTCTCCAGCAAGGCCTAATGCAATTGCACATACTAGAGAGCTTTTCCCTGTTCCATTTGGCCCAATCACAAGATTAAGACGGGGTCCAGGCTTGGACACCAGATGGCTATATGTCATGAAGTTGTGAATCTCAATTTCAACTATGTTGCCTGGCAAATAATCATCTTTTCCTCTGATTAACAACCACCAAACATCAAAGGACAAAATATAACTTAGCTTCACATATTGCCTAAATAAAATCTTAAAGAAAAACACAGCTAGAACTGTATTGCTCTCCACTTATACAATTATAAGGTATAGCAAACAAAAAGGGCCAATCCTAACTTGGATAGAATGCAATAACTTTATATCAGCTTTGCATTGTGCAATAACAGCAAAAATAATTATGATAATCCTCCATTTTTTGTCCTTCTTGCTACTTGATTGCTGCTGCTTATGTTAATCTCAACTTTCTATGTACTAACAGTGTAGTATGTAAAAAAGCTAATTAGCTTTAGTAGAAGTGTATTAAGCCATATGCTGTAATGATTGTCAAGCACATTAGCATTGGTGGTAGACGTTGTAACTTGTAAGTTTATTTATCTTATATTTTTATATTGCTTTATAAAGCTTGAGATTATCGCTTTCCTTAAGGCTGTGGTCCAGTAGCATTGTAGCTCATAGTTTGAAAAGCATTTGAAGTTGATGTGTCACTGCAAGGTGAGCATTACAAAAGACAAAAATTGTTTACAATTCCTTAGGTGAGGTTATGGGTTGCCTTAGTGCAAATAGGGAAGCTGACCAGACTCTTCAGATTTGCAGACCTAGATCAGATAGAATGTAGTCCATAATCACTATCATACAACCTCACCACATATTCACCACAACTGTGAGCTGTCTTAATGAGATAAGGGGAGATTTGAACACCATTAGCATTACACCTCAGCCCCTTGGAGATGAACACAACAAAAATAAAACCACCAAGGATACAACTACAACTACAATGACAACAGCTACAAAAAAAGGCAAAGGCAACAACAATGACGATGATCACACCGCCAACTACAACAACACAAGGCCCTTCCAGCTGCAATCTAGAAGTAAGTTGAAGAAATTGCTCCATAAATAACCCTGTTCAAACCCTGGTAGATGGTCTCCAACATTAATTGATTTTTGAGAGCAAAAGGAAGTTCACCAACTGTGCAGACAGATAGAATTTTTTGCAATCATTAAGGAGACAAAAAATTAAAACATGGTGTGGAGAAACCCTTTCCCCAAAAAGGCAACCTATGGCCCGAATGCCATATCTACTCTACATAG
Source organism: Sequoiadendron giganteum (assembly GCA_007115665.2). Taxonomy (NCBI): domain Eukaryota; kingdom Viridiplantae; phylum Streptophyta; class Pinopsida; order Cupressales; family Cupressaceae; genus Sequoiadendron; species Sequoiadendron giganteum. Next base: position 275,578,734 of record CM021101.1, read on the forward strand.
TCATTTATCGTCATCTTGGGAGTAGTGTTAGGAATTAGTCCTCACATGGGTATTTAAATTAGCATTATTAGTATGTGTAAAAAAATGGAGTTGTGTAAGTTAATATTAAGTTGAGAAACAACTTAATATTATATTATTGTGAATAATGTAAGTGCGTAACGTCCCCTTTTGGGATTTTCCTAGAGTTAGGCCTGCAAAACAATAATAATCACTAAAAACTGATATTAGTAATAACGAGTATCAACTTTATTGCAACATTCAAATTAATACATGAAATTTTATAATATTGAGAGCAATACACCATAGCTTAAACATCATAATAGTTAGATCTATAGTTCATACTTCATAGTATCATTAACATTGGAATTCAAAATATCTTAACATCATTAATGGTTATTCCGAGGCATATTCCTATAGCCAATCATATTAGGAATTCACTTGAGATACTTGCAAACTGCAATCTCGAGGATGGTTGTCCTTGTATTGTGAGAGCATGGGTGGATCTGTCATGCCCCCCTCCGCCACCGCCCCCACTTAGTCATCTATCACAAAAACCCATCGCAGCATATCCTAAATCACTGATATGGAAGCAGCAACCAAAAGGACTCCTCAAAAGCAGCGGACTTTTCAAAGGATCGACAGAATTAAAAAGGGAGATATTATGCAGCGATTCACCAAGAATTAAGTAATAAATAATTAAGAGAGTTGAGACAGCAAAAGAAAATAAATTAAGTGGGAACAAAAAGGCATACCCTTTGGAAAGGAGATGTCTATTCCAAACGTTGCATCATTTCATGAAGACATGAGGATAATAAGGGAGGGCAATTCTTTTGCAAAAAGGATCCATGAGGATGAATTGAGCAGATTGGAAACAAAGGAATAAGGATTTGAAATTATAAGAGATCTATTGGATTAAATATTGGCACGAATATATTTGGGAAGTAAGTTTAAATATATCATGCAAGCAGCAAAAGCAATTATTGTAAGTTTTGAAATTAATTAGAAATAATTATGTAAATATATATTTATATTATATATATATGATCATGCAATAAAAGGATAAATCGAAGGAGATCAGAGAATAAAAAAAATATCTGCATTCAGAAAGGCAGCAGCCATTGAATTTAATAAGTGATTGGTATGCATCATGATGGAGTATAATGCTTTTATATATATAATCTCTTATGTATCTTTAATCTAGTTACTAATGGGAATGGCTAATCTATTTAAGGCTCTTATAATTATTGATTTAATCTATTTGTTTCCCTATAAGCAATCAAGCATGGATTAGCAAGGGAACACGATTGGGAGACACAGCAGACTGGTTCCACAATGTAAGTAGGCCACCCCATGTTAGATGGTAACGGAAGTTCCTGCCACTTGTGGGCCAAGGGGTGATTGCCATGCTCTTGGGCTTAATTGTGATGAACAATCTTCAGGCACCCTATTGTGCTTTCCTTTCCAATCCTTTCTATGGTTGGTTATTGGAAATGAAACTATAGATTAGACCCAATTAGACGATGTTATTTATCTTAATTGTTCATTTACTCTTAAGTTCAATAACTTTTATATGATTTAATTTTAGAATAATATTTGTAAAACAAATTATATTGTTGGAATTGTTACTTTTGGGCAAAATCAGGCCCAAGGGAACGGTAGGCGGGTGACGGATCTTTTAAGGAAAGGCTCTAAGGTTTGTTAAGACTATGCCCGGGGAGGATGGATGGGTTTATAGGGGCCACCAGGATCTAAAGCCAACATCCAGCAGGATTTTGTTTTGAAACTGACTCGGTGCGTTCCAAAGGCCACCAAGTGGGTTTGGCTTCTTCAATTGTTGCTGCCGGAGCAGTTCCAAACCGGAATGGAATGGGATAATGGTAGGAGTAGGGTCTGGGGAGCAAGCCTCTGGGAATGTTTATGGTGTTGAAGATCAACTGCAATTTCTCAGTCAAGAGGTCCAGCTGCTTTGGGCTTATTGTTCGGATATGTGTAAAGTCATGTTAAGGTTTATGGTTACCTGCGACAGAGAGCATTTGGAGCTGATGTGCAACCATTAAATTCCTGTTTTATGCGGCAAGTCAGTGCATAGGGATAAGCGCCGAGCTGAACTGATTCATGGTGTTGGCATCACCTCGCTGGACCCATCTGCTAGAAGCAGGGCTAAGGCTCCCCAGTGTTCGAATATGGTAGCGCGGCGGAAACGGCTGATGGGGGAGGTGTTGCTGCTTCTGGCGTGGGACGATGGGGTGTGTTGATCATAGCTGATGTTTTGCTCGATGGTTTCTTGTCTGTAGGTTTTGGATCCAATTCTTCGTTGCGGACGTGTTGTCAGTTTTTGGCTGTTCTTGGCCTTGCCTTCTGTAATAACTAATATAATGTTTATGTTGTATTTATGAAATGCAGTTTTTATACTCGGGCGGAGACCCCTACAGATTCTGTCAATTATTTTATGTAAAAAATAATTGTTATTACTTATGCTGAACAAAAACGGGACTTTAAAATGCTGAAGGCGTTCGTCTGCACCATATCAAGCTCGGTTTCTACAATTAGCTCCGACATTGAGAACCAATTAAAGGGTTTGCGAGAACTTTGAAATAAAAATGTAGAATCGAAATTGGGCTCAAAGCAAAGGTATGCAAGCAAGGCCTTATCGCAGCGCAGAAGGAAAAAGAAAACAAAGAAAGGCAAAAAGGGAGCTACTGTATTATAGAGCTGAGACATTGCCATTGTTTACAGTGATGAGCTAGAGCAGAGATACGAAAACCCTAATGAACTGCACATCTAAAAATTAAAAGCAAAAATGGCAGAAACAGAATAGGATGGAATAACTAAATGAATTAGTTACCTGACAAAAAGCCTGCGGCGTTTGGACGGAGGAGTGCTGGCCATGGTTTCGTTTGCCTGTGACTTGGATGAGGATGCTCCTCCTTCACTGCAGTGCTTCCGAAGAGGAAGTACTCTCATTTTCCCGCCCTGCTGCATTTCCACCTCTGTTGCTGCTGCATAACTAAGGACTCTTGTAATGCATTTAGTGTAGCGCTCGGTAGAAAATTGGCTTTAATTGTAGAATCACACCTTCAATCCTCCATTCAACTGTTATAAATTGGTTTCACTGTATTGAAAGGGATAAAACTGTACATCTAGGGAGAAGCTCCTGTTTTTGTCAGCACTATCGGGTAACAAGGCTAAACCGCCATTCCGTAACGTTATTGTCAGAGACAAAAGCGCATTTCTTCTTTTAGATCTTTCAGTAGTCTTTTTAATTAGGTTATATGTGTAATAGGTATAGTCTCTTAAATTGAATTGTGTAATTGTCCGGTTGTTTGCCTTCGGTAATTTAGTGTTTTTTCATTTGTTTTTCGAAGCAGGGCTTTAGCTAATGGGTTTTATGGCATGCCTTCCTACGAGATTAAATGAGTAGTTAACAATATAGGGGAGAGAGGCACAAAGGAGTCGGCTAACTCCTAGACAAAAATGACCTATGTGCATATAAAAATGCATGAAAACATATATAACGACATGCATGATAACATACATAACATGACGAGATGTTCTAGTGCGGGGCTCGCCAAACGGGGGCTGAAAAGTGACGAAATCGGTAGACGGCACCAAACGTTTGGGAAATGGTAGGTACGAGTTAACGGCGTCGTTAGGTGGGTTTTCCCGCCTCCTGCCAGTCGAAAAAAGTGGGTGCCTTAACTTGCCCGCGAAGTCTCTTTCATCCGCGTTTTTTTTCTGGCACAGGAAAACTGGCGAATGACGTGGGCATTTTTGTTTACAGTTTGCTCATTGAAAGCTGAAGGTTTGAGTGCACGTGGAGGAGTTGGAGGAGAAAACTGACCAAATACAAATGTTATTTGGTAGTCTGCACGTTGTAAGTTGAATTTTGGAGTGCACGTGGAGGAGTTGGAGGAGACCAAATCCAAGTGAGGGGTGCTAACCAATTCGGTTGGAGGGAGAGGGTTTTACCACATCTTATAATTTGTAATTTGGGAAACACAATGTTGGGATTTCAATTATTTGAATCTCCTTGTTTAAATGTATGAATGTCTTGAAAATCACTCATTCCATTGTTGTGTTTAAATTTTGCATGATTGAAAAAAAAAAAGTGCAGAAAATAATTGTAATTTGAAAAACACAATGTCAGGTTTTAGTTATTTGAATCTCCTTCTTTAAATGTAAATGGTTGTCTCATGTTGGGTTGCTTGCTTCTTAACACCTACTGTTTTGCAACATGGAGTGTTACAAAACAGTATGAATGTCTTCAAAATCACACATTCTATTGTTGTGTATAAATTTTGCATGATTGAAAAAATAAAGTGCACAAAATAATTGTAACTAGGAAAACACAGTGTTGGGTTTTAGTTATTTGAATCTCCTTGTTTAAATGTGAAGGGTTGTCTCATGTTGGGTTGCTTGCTTTTTAACACCCATGGTTTTGCAGCATGGAATGCTACAAAACAGTATCAATGTCTTTAAAATCACACTCCATTCTTGTGTTTAAATTTTGCATGATTGAATAAATAAAGTGCACAAAATAACTGTAATTCGGAAAACACGGTGTTGGGTTTCAGTCATTTGAATCTCCTTGTTTAAATGCAAAGGGTTGTCTCATGTTGGGCTTCTAGCTTCTTAACACCCACAGTTTTACAACATGGAATGCTACAAAACAATATGAATGTCTTCAAAATCACGCATTCCATTGTTGCATTTAAATTTCGCATTATTGAAAAAATAAAGTGCACAAAATAAATTTAATTCGGAAAACATAGTGTTGGGTTTCAATCATTTGAATCTCCTTGCTTAAATGTGAAGGGTTATCTCATGTTGGGTTGCTTGCTTCTTAACACCCACAGTTTTGCAACATAGAATGCTACAAAATAGTATGAATGTCTTCAAAATCACACATTGCATTGTTGTGTTTAAATTTGGTATGATTGAAAAAATAAAGTGCACAAAATAACTGTAATTCGGAAAACATAGTGTGGGGTTTCAGTCATTTGAATCTCCTTGTTTAAATGCAAAGGGTTGTCTCATATTGAGTTGCTTCCATCTTAAGACCCACGGTTTTGCAACATGGAATGCTACAAAACCGTATGAATGTCTTCAAAATCACACGTTCCATTGTTGTGTTTAAATTTTACATGATTGAAAAAGTAAACTACACAAAATAACTGTAATTAGGAAAACACAGTGTTGGGTTTCAGTTATTTGAATCTACTTGTTTAAATGCAAAGGGTTGTCTCATGTTGGGTTGCTAGATTTTTAACACCCATGGTGTTGCAAGATGGAATGCTACAAAATAGTATGAATGTCTTCAAAATCACACATTCTATTGTTGTGTTTAAATTTCACATGATTGAAAAAATAAAATGCACAAAATAACTGTAATTCAGAAAACACAATGTTGGGTTTCAGTCATTTGAATCTCCTTGTTTAAATGCAAAGGGTTGTCTCATGTTGGGTTGCTAGATTCTTAACACCCATGGTTTTGCAACGTGGAATGCTACAAAATAGTGTGAATGTCTTCAAAATCACACATTCCATTGTTGTGTTTAAATTTTGCATGATTGAAAAAATAAAGTGCACAAAATAACTGTAATTGGAAAAACACAGTGTTGGGTTTCAGTTATTTGAATCTCCTTGTTTAAATACAAAGGGTTGTCCCATGTTGGGTTGCTAGCTTCTTAACACCCATGATTTTATAGCATGAAATGCTACAAAACAGTATGAATGTTTTCAAAATCACACATTCTATTGTTGTGTATAAATTTTGCATGATTGAAAAAATAAAGTGCACAAAATCATTGTAATTGGGAAAACGCAGTGTTGGGTTTTAGTTATTTGAATCTCCTTGTTTAAATGTGAAGGGTTCTCTCATGTTGGGTTGTTTGCTTCTTAACACCCATAGTTTTGCAGCATGGAATGCTACAAAATAGTATCAATGTCTTTAAAATCACACATTTCATTGTTGTGTTTAAATTTTGCATGATTGAAAAAATAAAGTGCACAAAATAATTGTGATTGGGAAAAAACGGTGTGGGGTTTCAGTTATTTGAATCTCCTTGTTTAAATGCAAAGGGTTGTCTCATGTTGGGTTGTTTGCTTCTTAACACCCACGGTTTTGCAGCATGGAATGCTACAAAACAGTATGAATGTCTTCAAAACCACACATTCCATTATTGTGTTTAAATTTCGCATGATTGAAAAAATAAAGTGCACAAAATAACTGTAATTTGGAAAACATAGTGTTGGGTTTCAGTCATTTGAATCTCCTTGTTTAAATGCAAAAGGGTATCTCATGTTGGGTTTCTAGCTTCTTAACACCCACGGTTTTGCAACATGGAATATTACAAAACAGTATGAATGTCTTCAAAATCACACATTTCATTCTTGTGTTTAAATTTCACATGATTGAAAAAATAAAGTGCACAAAATAACTGTAATTCGAAAAACATGGTGTTGGGTTTCAGTCATTTGACTCTCCTTGTTAAAATGCAAAGGGTTGTCTCATGTTGGGTTGCTAGCTTCTTAACACCCATGATTTTGCAACATGGAATGCTACAAAATAGTATGAATGTCTTCAAAATCACACATTTCATTCTTGTGTTTAAATTTTGTATGATTGAAATAATAAAGTGCACAAAATAATTGTAATTCGGAAAACACAATGTGGGGTTTCAGTTATTTGAATCTCCTTGTTTAAATGCAAAGGGTTGTCTCATGTTGGGTTCCTAGCTTCTTAACACCCACGTTTTGCAACATGAAATGCTACAAAATAGTAGGAATGTCTTCAAAATCACACATTCCATTGTTATGTTTAAATTTCGCATTATTGAAAAAACAAAGTGCACAAAATAACTATAATTCAGAAAACACGGTGTTGGGTTTCAATTATTTGAATCTCCTTGTTTAAATGCAAAGGGTTGTCTCATGCTGGGTTGTTAGATTCTTAACACCCACAGTTTTGCAACATGGAATGTTACAAAATAGTATGAATGTCTTCAAAATCACACATTCCATTGTTGTGTTTAAATTTCACATGATTGAAAAAATAAAGTGCACAAAATAACTGTAATTCAGAAAACACGGCACACTGGATTTCAGTTATTTGAATCTCCTTATTTAAATGCAAAGGTTTGTCTCATGTTGGGTTGTTTGCTTCTTAACACCCATGATTTTGCAACATGGAATGCTACAAAACAATATGAATGTCTTCAAAATCACACATTCCTTTAATGTGTTTAAATTTCACATGATTGAAAAAATAAAGTGCACAAAATAACTGTAATTCGGAAAACACGGCATGTTGGATTTCAGTTATTTGAATCTCCTTGTTTAAATGCAAAGGGTTGTCTCATGTTGGGTTGTTTGCTTCTTAACACCCACGATTTTGCAACATGGAATGCTACAAAACAGTATGAATGTCTTCAAAATCACACATTCCATTCTTGTGTTTAAATTTCGCATGATTGAAAAAATAAAGTGCACAAAATAACTATAATTCAAAAAACACAGTGATGAGTTTCAGTAATTTGAATCTCCTTGTTTAAATGCAAAGGGTTGTCTCATGCTGGGTTGCTAGCTTCTTAACACCCACGGTTTTGCAACATGAAATGTTACAAAACAGTATGAATGTCTTCAAAATCACACATTCCATTGTTGTGTTTAAATTTTGCATGATTGAAAAAATAAAGTGCACAAAATAACTATAATTCTGAAAACACAATGTTGGTTTTCAATTATTTGAATCTCCTTGTTTAAATGCAAAGGGTTGTCTCATGTTGGGTTGCTAGCTTCTTAACACCCACAGTTTTGCAACATGGAATGTTACAAAATAGTATGAATGTCTTCAAAATCACACATTCCATTCTTGTGTTTAAATTTTGCATGATTGAAAAAATGAAGTGCACAAAATAACTATAATTTGAAAAACACAGTGTTGGGTTTTAGTCATTTGAATCTCCTTGTTTAAATGTAAAGGGTTGTCTCATGCTAGGTTGCTAGGTTTTTAACACCCACGGTTTTGCAACATGGAATGTTACAAAATAGTATGAATGTCTTCAAAATCACACATTTCATTGTTGTGTTTAAATTTTGCATGATTGAAAAAATAAATTGCACAAAATAATTGTAATTGGGTAAACATGATGTGGGGTTTTAGTTATTTGAATCTCCTTGTTTAAATGTAAAAGGTTGTCTCATGTTGGGTTGTTTGCTTCTCAACACCCACAGTTTTGCAACATGGAATGCTACAAAACAATATGAATGTTTTCAAAATCACACATTTCATTCTTGTGTTTAAAATTCGCATGATTGAAAAAATAAAGTGCACAAAATAATTGTAATTGGGAAAACATAGTGTGGGGTTTCAGTTATTTGAATCTCCTTGCTTAAATGTGAAGGGTTGTCTCATGTTGGGTTGTTTGCTTCTTAATACTCACAGTTTTGCAACATGGAATGTTACAACACAACATGAATGTCTTCAAAATCACACATTCCATTATTGTGTTTAAATTTCGCATGACTGAAAAAATAAAGTGCACAAAATAATTGTAATTCGAAAAACACAGTGTTGTGTTTCAGTTATTAGAATCAATACAACATTAGTGTCATTCACTTTGGTCTGTTTCTTTTCAAATATGTCTACAGCAAATTCCTTTTGTGATTTTATACATTCTAGTACTCGCTGCCTCTTGAAGTATTTGTAAGATCTCAGGTTCCTCAAGCCATAATGTTTTCCAACATTGAATTACCAATAGACAAAACGAGTGTAATGAAAACCTTACACTGCCAATGTAAGAAAGGGCACCTAGAAAATTTACCAAAACTATTACTTAGAGTATGAATTGTGTTTCGATTTCGTCATATCATTAAAATATAGGCAACTAGGAAAACACAGTGGATTGTGAGTTAGTTTGTTGAGCTTGTACAAAGCTGAAGGATGGAGAATTTGGAAAGGATTTGCAGTCGGGGGATACATAAAAATTAAGGGTTGGACTTCTCATCCAAATATTCAACCTGCACTTTTTTAGTTCATGAATTGTCATATACACTTTTGTTGGTCATGTTAACTCACCCAAAATGGAAAGCTCCATATGACAACATGCCTGCTCAGGTAAAACAGGTTTCTAGACCCCATCTACTATGGCGTCTTAGTATTTTTTCATGTGAGGTTGTGATTTTACCCGTGGTCTTTATGTCTGCTTGGAGGTTCAAGTAGAAACCGTGTTTTCCAACATGCATTGGTTCACATCATGGTTGATAGGGAAATTTACACATGTATGCCTTTCTTGATTCACTGCATTACTGATTCATGATTTTGTCAACAGATGCAAAAAAAAAATTATTCTTTTGGTGTTGGTGACAACAATGGATGCACATTTATTTTCATAGAAGGTTGTCATAAAAGGTTTTGGTAGCCCTCTAACCTTTCCTCTCCATTAACACATACACATGCACCACAAGCAATGTATCTTACCTAATACATATGTTCTTGCAACTCTAGAAGTAATTACATAGTATTATGCACATTACACTCATACGCCACATACAAAGTTGCAGGTTGAACCACTCATCGTGTGGTTCAACCTTCACTTGCTTATTTCATGAATTGCTAGATGTGTTTTGGCTCCTCATGTTAAGTCATGCCAAATGGAAGGTTGAATATCACATGCCTCCTCAGGTAAAAGAGGTTTGTACACCCCATATACTCTGAAATCTTTGTTATATTTACATGTGGGGTTGCGAATTTACTTTCGGTCTTTACGTCTGCATGGAGTTTCATCTACACGATGTGTTTTCCAACCCACATTCACTTACATCATGGTTGATAGGATATTCTACAGCTTTTGAGCTTTCCTCTTTCTCTCCATTATTGATTCATCTTTTTTTCAACAGATGCAACAAACATGTTATCATTTTGGCATTGTTGGCAGCAATGGATGCACTTTTTCTTTTTACATACAAGGTTGTCATCAAAGGTTTTGATTGCTTTCTAACCCTTCATCTCCTTTAACACATACACATGCAGCACAACCAACGTATTTTCCCAAGATAATACGTTTTTTGTTGCAATTGTATACGTAATTACATACTCTTTTCCATGTTACACTCATATGCCACATAGGAAGTTCTAGGGTCAAACCACTCATTGTGTGGTTCAACCTTCACTTGTTTATTTCAATAATTGCTAGATGTGTTTTTTCTCCTCGTGTTAACTCACATGAAATGGATAGGTTGAATATCACAACATGCCTCCTTAGGTAAAAGAGGTTTGTACACCCCATATACTCTGAAATCTTTGTTATATTTACATGCAAGGTTGCAAATTTACTTGTGGTCTTTATGTTCGCATGGAGGTTCATCTACACATTGTGTTTTCCAACCTGCATTCACTTACATCATGGTTGATAGGAAATTTTACACCTTTCTAGCTTTCCTCATCCTCTACATTATTGGTTCATCTTTTTTTCAACATATGCAACAAACATGTTATCATTTTGGCATTGCTGGTAGCAATGGATGCACTTTTTCTTTTTACATACAAGGTTGTCATCAAAGGTTTTGGTTGCCCTCTAACCCTTCCTTTGTGTTAACACATACACACGCACCACAACCAATGTATCTTCCCACGATAATACATCTTTTGTTGCTATTGTATAAGTAATTACATATTGTTATGCATGTTACACTCCTATGCCACATAGAAAGTTGTAGGTTGAACCACTCATCGTGTGGTTCAACCTTTTCTTGTTTATTTCATCAATTGCTAGATGTGTTTTTGCTCCTCATGTTAAGTCATGCCAAATGGAAGGCTAAATATCAGAATATGCCTCCTCAGGTAAAAGAGGTTTGTACACCTCTTATACTCTAAAATCTTTGTTATATTTACATGCGGGGTTGCGAATTTACTTGCGGTATTTATGTCATCAAAGGTTTTGGTTGTCCTTTTATGTTGTTGTTGTCTATGTCCACTTGTACAGTGAGATAGAACATCCGATTTCCAGCCCACGTTTGTGTTATATTTTATACGTAGCTTGATTCAATCTATCACCTTTAATTTTCCTCAATTGAAGTCGACAACCTCCTATTGGTTTCATGTGGGTGACATCAATGCAAACACATTTTATTTACGTTCAATGAATGATTTATTTCTTTTTCTTGACACAAACCACACTAATTTTAAATATTCATCCAATTTTGTCTTTTCGTAGAATGGGGAAACCTTTGAAATGGAAGAAGCAAGACGAATTGGATGTGCAAGATGTACAAAATGGAGGCTCTCCTTTTTCCTCTTCCGATTTACAATGGACTCCTATTTATGTCAAGAAGGATGGGGTCCCTGACCTTGTCGCAACAATTCCTCATATGAGAATTGATAATTTCATTTGCAGTGAAATGTGTGTTGAAGGTTTTGAAACTAAATTTGTGGACAAGCAAAAAAAAGGAACCTATCACCACACGTCCCATCAACGAAAAAAATTATGGAAAAATAATTTAGTATCATAGGTTTTTATCTTTCAACATTCATTTATATGGTCTAATGATATTTTACTCTCTTGCTTCAAGATGATGAGATTATGCCTTCTTCACAGCTACTGGTGTCAATATGATCTCGCAGACCACAAAGACCAGCGTGATCCAGAGAAGAAACAATAGAAGACATTTACACAAATGCGAGGTTGTCAATACCACTTCATGGTAAAGGTTATGAATGAAAACCCAATGTTACCTATATTATCTACAAAGAAATGTTCTATGTCGATAAAAAGGGAAAAATTTTCCATGGCATTGGCGACACAAGTGGAGATAGGCATTCTATTTTTACCGCTAATCTATCCATAGAGTGCAAAAGCTATATTGAAATCCTTTTTCTCATGGACGTTAGTGTCAATGCAATAATGGATAGACACATCAATGATCTTGTCTTATATGGCATGATGTTAAAGAGAGATCAATTCCTTACAAGAAAGGATGTAATGAATGCCTGGCGAAAGGTGCGTTCTACTCACGCACAAAAACACAAAGTCGATTCGACAAGTATCATGATGTGGAATGGATAGGACTTTGACAACTTCTTCTAATTTCAATGACCTAATGGGAAAGATACACCTTTCATTATCGAGGTTCAAACACCATGGATGCTAGATAAGATGGTTAGCCACTCGCACAATTCAGTCATCTCGATGGATTCCACGTTTGCCACTAACAAATATGGGGTGAGGCCTTACAAACATTGACAAATAGTTCTTCGTCTTTTCAATGATCTTGCTAGCTATAAACCTGACAATGTTCACGTTGAGTTGTTATGTCTACAGTTTCCATTGTATTCTTTGCTCATTTTCGATGAGCAACAGAGTGGTGTGCCAGTTGCGTGGGTAGTGTCCACACAAAACAAGATTAAGGACATCTCTGCATGGCTACTCGTATTGCATGACCGTGGAAGAAGAGCCAGACTCGACTGGAGAATCAATTCATTTTTTACCGATGATGCAACTTTAGAAATCCAAGCCATACAGTATGTGCATCTCTTTGTTCATTTGTGTACCTTTCTCATTTGCTATTTATTTTCAATGCCACTTTCTCTTGTAGATAAGCGGTAAACAATATCGTTTGTATTATCTATTAGGGTTGTCTTTCAATGATGTGTGTTGCTATGCATTTTGCATGTTAAAAGGGCTTGGTTGAAGAATGTATATAAATATGTAGCCAAGGAAAGGGCAATGGACATCTTCCACAGACTTGGCACAATCATGATGGCAATCAGTGAGAGCGAAGATAGCGTCACTCAGCTATTGAACTCTTTCTTTGAGGAGTTCAATGATCAGCCACGATTTTTAGAGTACTTCAACAAGACATGGTGTGAAGGAGAAGGTTGAATTGGTGAGTTGAATTTTTTTTTCACCTCATAGGATTCACGCCATTCACATTATTCGACGTTACCTATAATACGTTGTGGTTTACTTGACTATTGGATTTTTTTTTGCAACCATATGGGTGAAAATTTTCAAACTATTCCCACATGCCAACTAGGATACAAATGTAGCCATTGAGTCGTACCATTGCTTACTTGAAAAACTCGGTATTTGCATGATCATTCTAACAAATGCACTAGGAGAATGAACTATTTATATTACACACGTGTATAAAATGGAACCATTCTATAGGAAAAATAAAAAGTTGCAGTATTATGGTTATTCGACGAACTATAAGTTTTTAAATATGCAATCTAGTTTGGAGTGAGCCAAGGAAATTTCGGACGATCACTGTGTTCCTGATGAAACACATCCTGGATGGTACTTGATGAAAAGTCAAAGTAGGTCCGACCACTACCTTGTTCGGAAATTTGGGGA
>CM021101.1:275592188-275620495 GCA_007115665.2 Sequoiadendron giganteum
AAAAATTAAATATTTTTAAATCAAGAAAGGGCGTCCCATTTGGAGAAGTTGAAGAGTCACCTCAGAACTTATAAAAGAAGGCCTTTGTTCTCTCATTTCTCATCTTTGGTTTATTATATCAAAATGTTGTTGGATTGAATTCAAAACCTGACTAAGGGGAAGCATAACTTTCTTCACCATTCTTTGGGCCTAAAACTATGGTTCCCTAGATGGTCAATTAGGAGTGTGCTTCATTCAGAAGTGCATACTGAGAATTATTGTTGAGTTCGTGGTGAGATTTTTCTAGTTTTTGTGTTGCTGGTATTCATATAGCTGAAGTTGATTTTTGTATATAGCTCCTTGAATGAATTGAATTTCATTATGGGTATTTGAGCTAATCATTTATATGCTAAGGGTGATGCTATTTGTAAAAAAATGGATTTTATTATGAAGTGTGGATTTTTCTAGGAAGGTCGTACCATTCCTAGGGTCGTACCTTTCTTCAACAACTTGCATTGGAGTTTGAACCTGTTGTTTGGAGGTTGTTTGACACTTACAAACTCTTGGATGCTAGTCGCCTATCCTCTTGGAATGTTGTTCTAAGTTTTGGTGAGCTTTGGAGTTGAATTGATGTAGATATATGCATTTTGGGTTGAATGTGGTTGCTGGTTCAATATATTTCAGTAGTTGGGCTTCTAAATCAAATTGTTATTAGTTTAGATTTTGGTTTGATTTTTCAATATTTAAGAAGGTTATTATTATGAGAGATTATCTTCCTTCATTTGGCTTTGTTAATATTGTAATAGCATTTGTAAATTGCAGTTATTTGTCATTGTAAAACTGAAAATAGTAGTACTATTCTAGTCATTTAATTTGCTGCATTTACTTGTGTTTCATTTTACACATTGTAACCCCTGGATGGTTTATCGCCAGTGTGAAGAAAATAATAATTAATTCTCTCGTTCCTCACCCACTGGAAAAGTGGTGAATTCCCACTGTTGAGTGGACGCCTGTTGAGAAGTGGATGAATTGTTTTATATTGTAATATCTTCCCCCCACTGAATAAGTGGTAGCGTGGGATTCTTTATGGTCAGATCACCTACCTTCATTTCAATTTGTAATTCAATTTCAGTTGTTCTTATATTCCATCACCATATGTTATCACCTCGCCTTCCAAAGGATCTTGGTGAACATTCTTGGTGTAGATTACATTCAGTTTGATTATCTTTGGAAGCTAACGCTAACATTTGGCGTAGTGCTGGTTTGTGTTGGTGAATTTTCAAAGAAAAAAATAAGGGGCAAATTACAGTGGTATCAAAGCAGCAGATCCTACCATCCCGTGGATCAGTGCTTCATGTTTAGGCAGACACGTGACAAAGTTCTCTGGTACTACATCAAAAAATTCAAAATAGATTTTAGTTCAGCTCCTTGTGGTTTCCAGAAGTTGGCACAATTTCTTTAAGATTTGAGAAACCAAGTTTGTCAGATTAAGGCATGGCTAATGAAGAAGAAATGAAGCTGGCAGAGACACTTTATATGGTCGGTACAATAATTGAAAAAGAGTTTCATTCTAGGGAAGATGAAGAGAACACTCTTCATTTGTTGGAACAATGTTTGAGACAGGTGAACAATCATCTTCTAAGATAATGCAGTTGGCATTAGCACCTGTAGTAACCTTTTTGAATCAACCCTATTGGTTCAGGCATCTTGATGAAGAAACCAAGCTGTTGATTTCTTCTTGCTTCATGGAAGTGATAAGAATTGAGGTCCCCTAGTTGCCCTATGATGAAGAAACCATGGAGATCATTTTAAATATGATAGTGGAGAGTTTTCAAGATTTGGATGAAACTGGAAGTGATTCATTTTCAAAAAGGGCTGCAATATTGAATACATTTTTAGAAATTAGAGCTTGCATCCTATTGTTAGAGTTGGAAATGCAAAATCAGATTTATCATTTGTTTAACTATCTCCTCATCTTGACTTGGAGTGAGCAAGAAGAGGGGGTGCTTGCAGCTGTCATGAATGTTTTAATTTCTACCATCATAGAAGTTGATAATCTTCTAGAAAGTGTCCAATCCCTTGTCAGGGATGCTTATAAACGTGAAGAGCAGATTTCTCCCATTGCTGATTTGTTAGTCAATGAATTTTTCAGTCAATGTGAAGACAAGTTGAAAACATTTATGAAGAAGACTTTTGAGAACAAAGAGGAGATTTTTGAAGTTGGAGAGGAGGATGAAATTTGGAATCCCTTTGAATTCATAGCAAAAATTCAAGAGGTATCTACGGATTTGCACTCATCCATGCATTCAGCAAAAGAAAGCCATATGTCCATAGCAGTTCCTAAAACTCATAAAGAATCTGGGCATTCTATAGAAGAATGTAATGTGACAAAAGAAGCCTTGAAGTCAAGTGAGGCACTCATGTTTTGTATAAAGGAGAACAATGAGTCAACTTGTGTTAAGAAGTTTCAAGTTGAACATTCCAAGGAAGAAATTTTGGAAATGAGAGATGACATGGAGTTGCATGAAGAGTCCATAAGTGCAGATCCAAACGAAGGAGAAGTTCAGCTAGAAGAGGATATATGTTCAACCAGTGAGTTATTTCTTCACAATTTCGGAGGAAGTTGGATTGAAAAACAAGCCAATGAGGAGAAAGAGGAAGCAAAAGTCTATTCCCACTACAAAGCTGATTTGACCGACTCCCTTGAATTATTCGTAGAAGAAAATATGGAAGGAGAAGCTTCTAGTAGTTATAAGGTAGATTTCTCTTCTCCTGAAGCCAAGCTAAGGCAAAGAGTTAAGGAATTGGAAGGCACTATGGATGGGATGATAAAGAGTGTCCATCACATGCGTGACAAGTTGGGGAGTACAACTCAAATGATTTTTGAAATCTTTATCCATCAAAGTTGTACTACATCATCTCAGCCAACATATGAAGATTGTAGTTGAAGCTCACAAATTGCTGAAAATGGAATTCAAGTTTTGTCAAAGCTTGATGAATTGCATCGACATATTGAAAATTTGATTTATGTTGTGCCCAGAGGAGAAGATGTATGTTGCATTTCCATTGCTGATATGAAGTCCATTAAGTTTTCCTTGGGGGAAATCAAATCATTTCTTTTGTACATCATTCATGTTAAAGACAAAGTGACTAAAATTGCTGACAAGGCATTGGAGTGGAACGAGCCTACTAAAAATAAGTTGCAAGAAGTGCATGAGGCTCTAATTGAAGCAAAGAATCAGATTTCTACTATTCAATATTCATGGGAGCAAGAAAACAAAGGAAGAGCAGAGGAGCTTCAAAAAATTCTTGATGAGCTTGATCTCATACAAGAAACATTTGACTTGGAACGCTGTCCTGAGAGACAAGAGCATTCCGATTCTTGTCAACAAGTCTTTTAAGCCTTTCATAATCCACTATTTGAAGTGGGTACTAATGTGCTTCACACAAATCCCTTGTTTGTGAATGAAGAGGGAATTTCTTCAGGAATTTTTGAAGAAAGAGGAAATCCCAGTTGGTCTTTCAGTAGTGGAGAGTTGATATGTAAGTTACATGATGATGAATTTGCTGCTCCTCCTAGTACATCCATTCAACAAAGAATGGTAAATCGAGGATCATGAAGAAATTAAGACATTATTTTTGATCAACAACAAAGAGTTGATTGGCGTACTGATGAGGATTTTATTCATTATTTGATGAGGATGCTTGTGAGGTTCTCATTAGATTTCATTATGTCACCATCTTCTCTCAGAGTAATTGATTTCATAATTGTATTTGATGAAGGATTCATGGAATCTTTTTGGCAATTTATGATATAAGATTCTGGATTTAATTTCTTCAATGGACATAGCTTTGTTGAATACTTCTTGGAGTTTCAAGAAGCATCAATTTAGATGGAACAAGCAAATCAGAGGATTCATGTGAGAGCAACTCTCCATCTAAGAAGTGGTTCTTCATTGTTTGTTGTTTGGGATCCTGGCATTACTTGGCAAGAAGGTAATATTGAAAATTATAAAGGGGATAAACTCACACATTATATTCAAGATGTAATTGTGATCATTTTCTCTTGTGTTGGGAAATGTCTCTAGTTGAAAATTAGTATTTAGGATTCCAAGTATATTTTTATGAAGATTAATATGCATAAAAAAAAGGTTGGATGGAGAGATAAGTGCCAAAATTTTAGCTCTATGATTGCTGCTACCTTCTTTTTTTGTTATTGGTTCTTTATTTCTAATCACAAATCAATGTTTGAGAAAGGAAATGCAATCAAAAGATGGTTTTTCATGGCATTGGGACCCTTGTTGAAGGTGCCACCAGCCTCGTTCATGAGCAATTATGCCTATTTTGATGAGGAATTCTTGTGTTGCAGCTGCTGCTCACCTTCTTAGATGTTGTTTTTCCAAAAATCAGATCTTAAGATGATTATTTCAGACTTGTTTAGTAGTTGGTTAATTCATTTTCAGGTCTCTTTGTCTCCTCGTTGGATTGAATTTCTACCTCAAATGAGCAAGGGAATGATTCAGTATGGTCAAAATTCAGGTATGGGTTGTTCTTTGTGGCATACAATGGATTTATTGGTATTATCTCATACATTACTGTTTGGGGCAGGGAGTTATTAGCTGATTTGATTTGTCAATTAAAGACTCTTGAAGTGAATTATGTGAATAATTCTTGGAGTTCTTAGTGATTCCAATTTTCTTCAATGGAGGCATGGTACATCCTTACGGATGGAGATGGAGTATGGAGCGTTGTTCTTTGTTTGACATTGGTTTAGTGACATGTTTGAAAATATTTGTGATGCTGATCAAAATTATGACAGCAAGGTTTGTAGGTTCTATAGACTGATATGGGACCCGAACACTTACATGTTTGGTGCATTATCTTCTATGAACCAAGATATGTTGCTCCACCTTTCGTATGTAGATGTTTTAATCAGGGTAGTGTAGTGGATTAGAGGAACAGTGTTTCTAAGGATGATTTGGAATCCTTGAGTCACTTAGGTTTGCAATTCAACAGTTGAAGATGAGGAAGCCAATGTTTCCTTTCTAGAGTTTTCTCCCATGGTGTTTCAATTTAGTCTTAATCAGGAGGTCTCTTGTGTTGGCATTCTGTAGAGCAATGCTTTCATCGGTTGGTGCTATCAATCTCCTAGGTTGATTTGGGACCCTGGGATCTGTAAAGAGTGAAAATATTTAATTCCAAACATTGACAATTCCTTAAATAAATTAATTTATATTCCAAAGAAAGTCGAAACTCCATTCAATAACATTTCATAAAATCCAAAATATTTCAAAATATCGACTTAAAGTCTACAAAAAGATTCAATAATACTTCTAATTAATTTCATAAACATGTCATCTTACACGACATTAATAATAAAAAAGCATTTATAACAAAATATATTTACAA
Source organism: Sequoiadendron giganteum (assembly GCA_007115665.2). Taxonomy (NCBI): domain Eukaryota; kingdom Viridiplantae; phylum Streptophyta; class Pinopsida; order Cupressales; family Cupressaceae; genus Sequoiadendron; species Sequoiadendron giganteum. The sequence continues at coordinate 275,597,577 of CM021101.1, forward strand.
TTCAAGACTTAGGCATTATGTCGCCTTAAGCTCTACAATAATCATACAAGAATAAAATAATACATATATGAAGAAACCATCCTTTGATCTTCAATACAATTGCATATCTTCAAACATGAAGACGAGAACAAGGATTAGGTGCTTTTTCTGCCCAACCTTGAAGCTTACGCTTCCCCATAATTCCTTAGTCATTCAAAGAATACCCAACCCTACATGAATCGCTTAGCAAGAAGCAGTCGACAAGCAAGATGGAATCTGGTGCATGCCTCGTAGAACTAGTAATCCACAAGCATTTTCATTTTTCTAATTCATTTAAGAAACAAGCAAGTTCGATACTAGGATATGGTAGAGATTTAATTTCATTCCATCTATTTCAATGGTCCTTATGTTACTTGGCCAAGTAAAATGTCATGCATGACAAATAATAGTAGTTTTGGAAAAGCAAAACTACGCTCTCTAAAAACCCATATTCGACACCCGTCCCAGAAGGTAACTTTCCAAACACATGTCATGCACATTCATTAATCAAGCATGCATGGTTCCATTCAAATAAATAAGGTATCTTTCAGAAACACATGAACTGCACTTTCATTTTCAAGCAAGCATGGTTTTTTTTAATTTTTTATAGGTAACAAGTCTTTTATTGATATTAAAGCAAATACATATGTAAAGTTTAAATTTTACAAAATCTCCAAATATTTCATTGTATGAATTTAGGAGACCAAAAAAAACTCCCTCCTAAAAGCTTCTAAACTGTTATATCCCTAAAAACCATCGTCATCAATAATTGTTGCCCCTGCATCATGCTTTTTCATACTGAACTTCCCAGGTTAAGCTCGCCTCGCTTCTGCTAACTTCTTTATCATTCAAAATTTATAAACTATCCTTCACCCATAATCTTTGGCCAACTGTTCTGGCTTCGTTGCAGCATCCTTCACACTGCTTTCTTCTATGCTACCCAGACTATTATGATCTTCAAAAAACCATTCCCCCCAAAAACCTTTTCACAACCTTCTTGTCTTGCCTTCACTTAGCAATCTAGCTCCGCTCCTCGACCACAACCTCTTGGTGCCGAACGTTTCTTCTTTGGGTATATTTCTGGTACCTCTACAACTTTCCCACACTGATTCATTTCTGCTCTTCACACCTCCACTTTCAGGTTTTCCCAAGCATATAGAATATTTAGTTTATATTCTTCTCTATCCGTCGTTCTGCGCCACCTTATAAATGGGATTAACCAATCCTTTGTCTCTTCATCCACTTCCTCAATTCCTTCAGAAACATCAAATCCAACACCAGGGACATCCCATTCAAAGAAATACTCGAGCTTTCCCAATAGTTCTTCTTGAAAAAGAGTGAGTATCACCCGTTTAATTTCTTTCGGGTTTTCTCCTATCTCCATTGCCCATGCGAAAATCATGGAAGCAATATCAACATTTTGTCTTCCTTTGTGCGTTGCCTCATGAAAATGCGGCCCCAGTGTCTCGAGGACTGCCTTTACCACCTCATCACTTGACACTAACAATAGTTGCTTCAATCTTTTCACCGATGGTTGGCCGAAGAGAGCTTTCTGCTGCAAACTGGTTGAAAAACTCAACATAGCTTCCATTTTTCACAGCTTTCGCTCTCACCAAAACCCGTAGTGAGAACCGCTTAAGCCTTTGGATTGTTGTCGTTGTTTAATTGCTTTAAAGTTGAGGGATTTTCCCATTAATACTTCTATATTTCCATCCTACATGAAACTCATTCCAGTGTCATCCCCTGCGTCGCCACCGTCCACAATCAATCATTACTTGATTGATCGTGGGTAATGACTTCATCTTTCTCTCGTGTTCCTAGGGATTCACATCCTTTCACAAACCTCATGTCATATCCAAAAATGAACTCTCCTTCTTTTGAAGTGACGCCAACTCATACTGCCAGTACCCCAAACACTGTCCTTTGTCATGATGAAACGTTTTTCCTTTCGAATGTGACTTCTTATTTATTGTGAAACTCACCCACTTGCGGTTTCATAAACTAGCCATTTCTCCTTCTGTAAGTTGGAGATTTTTGAGATCCTCTATGACTAACTCCGCCTCTTCTTTAAATGATATTGCCTACTTGGACAGTACATCCGCTTCTTTGTTGCCCTCCCTCCTTATATGCGTTATGTCAAAGTTTTTAAAGGTTTCCAGTACTCCTAAAATTTCTTTAATAGTATTTTGCAAATGCCATTCTCTCACCCCTGAATCCACTATTGCTTGTACGATAATTAGAGAATCCCCTTCCAGTTGTAACTTCTTAACCCCAAAACTTTTAGCCAACTTTACTGCAAGTAAGGCATCATTGGCCTCAACCACATTGTTAGTACCTAGTGGCAATTTTCTTGCAGCAATTGGAATGGTGTTACCCAAATGATCCCTCACTATTGCCCCAACCCCTGATGGGCTAGGATTACCACTAGCCACCCCATCAAAATTTACCTTATACCAGCCCTCCTTAGGTTTACTCCAAACCACCTTTGATCCTCCTAAGATTTTGGTCGGTTTCCCAATTTGACCTATAGCTGCTCTTAGCTGAATTCCAGGCCAAGCCCGCTGCACTAATGTATCCCCCAAAGAGAAAGGATTATGCCAATTCTATGATTATGAGTCTGCATTACTCACCACCTCCTCTATGATGTGATCGATTCTGCTAATCAGCCTAGTTGTGGTTTCATATTTATCCAAGAAAATCCTTCGATTCCTCTCTTTCCAGATTTCCCAAATAACCAACGAAGGAGAGCAAACCCATATACTAGACAATAAAGTTTTCTTTGACTTCCTAGGCCAACTTTCAAACATTTCTTTAAGAGTCCATGGAAGAGGACTCTGCCAGTTTAACTTCCTTCGCACATGACCCCAGCAACTGCTCGCCACTTCACATTGGAAGAGCAGATGGTCCACCGATTCCTCTGCCTTATTACACATAACACACTTCGAGGGTCCTGCGAACCCCAAGCGTTTCCTTCTTTCCCCCATAAGAATACGTCCTCTTACAGCTAACCATGCAAATGTTCCTACTTTAGGTAGACAATCCTTGTTCCAACACAGATGTTTTGCCCAAAATTTCTCTCTATCCTCAACATCCAATAATTGGTAGCCAAGCTTCACTAAGTATTTGCCGTAGGATGAACCACACCAAATGATTTTATCCTCATTACCTGAAATTTGAATCCTATGATTCTTAAAAAGATTTTGCATTAGTAGAGACTGCTGGGGAGTCAAATCCTCCTTTGGTACATCTTTCCAAACCCATTCCTGCCCTAAGGGGCCCATCTTTGAACTTAAATAGTCTTTGACTTTGGTCCCCCATTTCTGGGATAAAATATTTTTGAGATCAACTAACTCCGGCATATCACCCAAGTTTGGCATTCCATTCCAGGAATCCTCCCAAAAACTTGCCTTCAATCCATCTCCAATCTGCCATGAGAGGTGATTTATTACCACTGGTCTACATGAGACAATGAAATTCCAAATAGCAGATCCTTTAGGAGGGTTGCGGATTGTGAAGATCCGATGCTCCTCATTTGTATCCAGATATTTTGCTTTTAAAACTTTAACCCATAGTAAATCTGAATTAGCATATAAAATCCATACCAGTTTAGCCACAAGAGCTTCATTCAGTAGTTGCCAGTCTCTCAAACCAGCTCCACCTTTGTCTTTGGCTTTACAAATTTTTTCCCATGCCAACAGAGGGACCTTGTCCTTCGAGCTAGTCCCATTCCAAAAAAACTTCCTCATTCGCTGTCCAATTGTATTAATTACTTTCTTGGGCACCTTCAAACACATCATTGGGAAAATTGGAATTGTAGAAATAACTGATTTCAACATTAGAATTCTCCCTGCAGAGGTTAGCCATTTGCTCTTCCAGCCATCCATACATTTGAGACAAGAGTCAATTAGGTCTTTCCAGATATTTGCTCTATTGGCACCTCCAAAAAGAGGGATACCCAAAAAATTACTTGGGAGTTTGCCAACCCTCATTCCCATGATCTGACAGATATCCACTTGCCTTTGTTTAGGAGTGTTAAAGAATTTTTTTTCTAACTTATTCCAATTGATATGTTGGCCTGAGGCCAGACCATATTTGTCCAACATGCCCTTCATTACACGGGCTTCGTGCACAGAGGAGTCCCCCATAAGAAAGGTATCATCTGCAAATTGTAGATGTGATATTAGTACAATCCCTTTCGCCACTTTTATCCCCTTCCACTGCCCATCCCTGCATTTCTAGGAAATAAGCCTACCAAGCACCTCAACAAGAATGATGAACAAAAACGGTGATATGGGATCTCCTTGCCTAATCCCTTTTGTGGATTTGAAAAAACCTTGTGGGCTACCATTAAGTAGAATTGAGAAATGGGGTGTCCTTATACATCCTTCCACCCAACGTAACCAGTCTTTGCTAAAACCAAACCGTTCCAAAACTTTCAGCAGAAAATTTATGTCCACCTCATCATATGCTCTCTTAATATCTAATTTGACCATCATTCTTTCCACTTTCGCAGCCCTAACTGAGTGAATAGTTCCATGAGCCACTATCGCTCCTTCAAAAATAGATCTATTGGGCGAAAAGCCACTCTGCTCCGTAGAGATCATAGAGCCCAAAACCAACTTCAATCTATTGGCCATTACTTTGGAAATTACCTTATACACCGTATTGCACAAAGATATGGGTCGAAAATCCTTAAAGGAATTTATAGCCTCCCGTTTTGGTATAAGGGCGATGAATGTGTTATTTAGATCTTTCAAGATAAAGCCTTCCCTCCTAGATTCCTCCACCACATCCCATAAATCTTGAGCAAAAATATCCCACATTTTTTGGAAGAAAACTGCGAGAAAACTAAAATAAATAAGAGATAAAATTAAAGAAGGTGTATCTCAAGTATGTAACTAAATACACATCAAAACTAGAATAAATAAGCACACATTCTTTCGGTTCATTTACTCAAGAAAATTCAACCACACTTCAATATAGTCTTTTCTAATTCATTTAATTTAAAAGTAATTCTATTTTTAATTCTATTTTCCTTTTCTTTTCTGTTTTTCATATTTCTCTAAAATGTTATCTTTTCAAAAATGGAAAACACCTCATATTTACTTCTGTTTCATAGTAATTTTAGTTTCATTTCTAGAGAATTATCAAGTTTCATTCTTACTTTTCAAGCATAAATCTTTGCACAAAATTATTTAATCTTATGATTCTGGAAAACGTTCAACAATTTTATTTAAATCAAAACACTATCTTTTTTGTTTCTTTTCTGGTAATTTCCAATTTTCTGTCTGTACAGATAACGATTATAATTTTTTGTTGGAGGTTTTATGTATCTAAAAACATATAGTTTTTTGTGTGCATCTCTTCAAATATGCAAAAACATAATTTACTAAACAACAAAATCTACAGTTTCTTGATTATTTTATGTTCAAGATTGTTCTATAGTTTTCTATATTAAAAATACAGTCTAGTGTTTAATCTTCTTTCTAAGTTTGACAAAAAAAGTGACAGGTTTTCATTTGATAAAATACAAAAAAAAAAGAAAATTATTCAAATTAAACATACTAAGATTGTTAATTTGGTAAATAATGCTTTCTTTGAATCTACTTGGTAATTTCCTGAATTTGGTTTGTTTTGTTTCCTCTGTCAATTTTCTGTTCTATTCTTTTGCTGCGAATTTCCTCTGTGTTTGTGCATGTATCTCAGGCAACAAAATTTTCTTTGGTCTCTCCTCTTTATTTTATTCCTGTTCATAATTTATTTCTTCTCTCTGGCCGAGCCTTTTTTTGTTCACTTATGTATGAAGATTTTCTTCTTTAGTTTGTGAATTCCCATTCCTCCTGGTTGCCCCCTGCCTTTTGTCTTCTCCCATGTGCCTGTCCCCACTATATCCCATGCACCCTCTCCTTTCTCCTTTCTACCCTGCTGCCTTCTTCCTTTCTTCCCTGTCGTGCCTCTTCCTTCTCTTATGTGCGCCTCATGGAAGATAAGTGACTACTAAGTTTTTAAGACTCCCTCTCTTGCTAGCTTGTGTGCATCACCTCTCTGTCCTCTTCCAATCGCGTATGATGGAGACCACAAAATGCAAAATGAAAATCAAAGCTGTCTCTCTCATCCTTGGCGCATGAGATAAGTATTATCTCCTGAAAAATGAAAACTTAAACTTGTTTATCCTCCTATCCTTCTCTGGACGCGCATGGAGATAAGATGTATGCAAACTCAATCTACACCCCAAAACTATCTCTCTCCTAGCGCATGGGAAAATAATGTGAATCCAATAAAGATAAAAGAAAAATATCTGTTTTCTGCCTGCCTTCCAAAAACGGATTTCTCTCTCAGTCAATCTCATGCAAATGGTGGAGTTATCCATTAAATTCGATCCACAATTTCAGTTTTGATCTCCAGAACTCCAAGTTCCTCTATTTGATTGCATGCAAAATTGATTGAAAGATATTTGTTTTCAATTTGTTAACTGCTGTTTTTTTGTTTTCAATTCCATTTCAATTTTCAAACGTATTTTTGTTTTCTTATTATTTTTAAATAACTAATTTTTAACATCTATTTCTATTTAAACATATATTTCCTCTCTCATTTATTAAATGAGAAAATAAAAATTAAATCAATAACACAATTTTTACATTTTATACATTTTCACAATTAAAAGTTTATTCCAATAATTTAGAATAAAGCATTATTATTTTTAACTAATAATAAAATATTTACTCAAAGAAGTAATTCTTGAATAAAAATCAATTTCCTCACAAAAATAATCAAATTGCCATTTAAAACAAACATATTCTTTTTCGCAATTATGTTCAAACAAAGCATAGCCATAATAACCATTTAATCATGCAAATTACGTTCTAATTATCTAAGTGGTGTGTGAGATTCCATCATCCTCATTAACGTCTAATGGCTAAAATGACTCTACCTGATCAATGTTCTTGCCTTCATTCTCGTTCACCTGTTCCTGCGTTCACTTGCACTCAATTTCTCATCAGCAATGACAAACCCCAAATTTCATAATAATGAATTTCAAATCATTTCATTTGCATTTAAATTTAAATTTCAACTTTCAATTTCAATTTAAATAATCGTCTAACATAATTATTAAAAATCTCATGATTAATAATTGCAATTTAATAATTGATAAAATCAGTACGTGACATGATCATATTTAGTTTTAGTTTGGTTCAACATGGTGATTTTGGGATGGCATTAGAATTGCTTGAGGATAAGAAAATTTGGGAAGGGCAGATTGTAATGTGCCCATTTTAGCCATTCTCTCTTCGGTGACTAATAGCCTATTTCTAGAAGCCCATAGGCTTGTCAGAGGTAAAATTAGGGTTTTCTATTTTATTGGGGTTCTGAAGCATTTATGAAGGTTTGAATGTAAGAGTTTCTGATGCATGTTTGGTGAAGTTTTCTGGGTTTTTGGAAAGCTTCAGAATGGTGTGACATGCATTTCCATCTGATAATTTTTTCGGAACTTGCTATTTTTAGCCAGCACATTAGAGTTTCAAGATTTGGATTACAGATTCTTTCTGGGTTTTTAGAGAGCTTCACAATGATATGACATGCAAAGTGAGTTGAGTAACTTTCCAGAATTTACTATTTTTAGTAAGTTCTATTATTAGTAGTACTTCAGTTGGCATGAACACAGTAAGCTTTCCACTTTGAGCAGAGCAGTTGAGTATTCCTGAATTTTGCTTTGTAAGGTGCATTTTTGAATAAATGATTTATTTAAATCATTTAATTATTATAATATGTTTTTGACCCCTTGGTCTAGCACAATAACTTTATGTTATTTTAAAAGGGGGAATTTTGAGGGTGGACGCCTCATCAGGATATTCATTTAATATTTCTAAGGTTGATTACTCTTGAGTTTGGACGCCCTCACAAAGGAATTAAACATTTAAATGTTTTGATATTTTCCAAGGTGATATGGACGCCTAATTGAAGAGGAGAAAGGTGAATTTAAAAATTAAATATTTTCAAAATCAAGAAAGGGCGTCCCATTTGGAGAAGCCGAAGAGTCACCTCAAAACTTATAAAAGAAGGCCTTTGTTCTATCATTTCTCATCTTTGGTTTATTATATCGAAATGCTGCTAGATTGAATTCAGAACCTAGCTAAGGAGAATCTTAGCTTTCTTCACCATTCTTCAGGCTTGAAACTATAGTTCCTTAGATGGTCAATTGGGAGTGTGCTTCATTCAGAAATGCATACTGAGCATTATTGTTGAGTTTGTGGTGAGATTTTCTAGTTTCTGTGTTGTTGGTATTCATATAGCTAAAGTTGATTTTTGTATACAACTCCTTGAATGAATTTAATATCATTATTGGTATTTGAGCTAATCATTTCTATGCCAAGGGCGATGCTATTTGTAAAAAAATGGATTTTATTATGAAGTGTGGATTTTTCTAGGAAGGTTGTACCATTCCTAGGGTCATACCTTTCTTCAAAAACTTGCATTGGAGTTCGAACCTATTGTTTGGAGGTTGTTTGGCACTTACAAACTCTTGGATGTTGGTCGCCTATCCTCTTGGAATGTTGTTCTAAGTTTTGGTGAGCTTTGGAGTTGAATTGAGGTAGATATATACATTTTGGGTTGAATATAGTTGCTGGTTTAGTATATTTTAGTAGTTGGGCTTCTATATCAGATTGTTATTAGTTCAAATTTTGGTCTGATTTTTCAGTATTTGAGAAGGTTACTATTATGAGAGATTATCTTCCTTCATTTGGATTTGTTAATATTGTAATAGCATTTGTAAATTGCAGTTATTTGTCATTGTAAGACTGAAAATAGTAGTACTATTCCAGTCATTTAATTTGTTGCATTTACTTGTGTTTCATTTTACACATTGTAGCCCTTGGATGGTTTACCGCTAGTGTGGAGAAAATAATAATTAATTCTCTCATTCCTCACCCACTGGAAAAGTGGTGAATTCCCACTGTTGAGTGGATGCCTGCTGAGAAGTAGATGAATTGTTTTGTATTGTAATATCTTTCCCCCCACTGAATAAGTGGTAGTGTGGAATCCTTTATGGACGGATCATCGACTACCTTCATTTCAGTTTGTAATTCAATTTCAATTGTTCTTAGATTACATCACCATATGCTATCACCTCGCCTTCCAAAGGATCTTGGTGAACATTCTTGGCGTATACTAAATTCAATTTGATTATCTTTGGAAGCTAACGCTAACATTTGGTGTAGTGCTGGTTTGTGTTGGTGAATTTTCAAAGAAAAATTAAGGGGCATATTTCAATCCAATTGGACAATCCAATAGAATAATGCAATAGAACAATAACTTTTAATAATGCAATTGAACAATCCAATTGATTGATAAAATTGAACAATGCAATTGAAAAATCAAATTGAACAATGCAATTGAAAAATCAAATTGAACAATGCAATTAATCAAATTGAACCATCGAATTGAAGAATGCAATTGAACAATCAAATTGAACATCTATACATGAGTTATACATATATACCAACATGTTTAGCACTTAAAGAAGATTGGGTGTAACAATCACAATCTACGGAATTGAAATGCATTGACATCCATAAACAGTGCAAATTGAAACCCCAAATACTGAGTTACAGGGTGGTGGGTGACAAACATTGACATTGCATACAATTGATATATTCCCAAGTATATAGAATTTAAAAAAACCTTGAAATTGAACTGAAATGTCTTGAAATTTATAAATAGTGTAAGTTCAAACCCCAGATATTGAGTTATAGGTTATTGTGACAAATGTTGACATCACATACAACATATTTGTATCCCATGGCTTAAAGAGTTTAAATGAAAAACCCAATGTGAACAACATCATTGTGAAACCCCAGATATTTATAGATTCGTGGAAAACATATCATGCAAGAGATTGACATTTATATATATGTATGTATGCATGCATGTATATATATATATATATGTATATTTATGTATATACATATACATGTACACACACACACATATATATATATATATATATATATATGTATATTTATATATATACATATACATATACATGTACACATATATATATATATGTATATTTATATATATACATATACATATACATGTACATATATATATATATATATACATATATGAATACATAGATACATAGATACATAGATACATACACACACATTATATATATAAACACACGTAAATACATTTACATATATATATATATATATATATGAATACATACATACACATTATATATGTATGTAAGTATGTATGTATGTATTCATATGTATATGTATATGTATATATTTGTGTATATGTATATGTATATATATATTTGTTAGTTTTAATATATATAGGCATTGGTATAGGCCTAGTGAGGTAAAATAGCTCACTTGAAAGAGAAAGGGAGCTTTGGAGAGTGCAGAGCCAAACAATGAAGCATGTAGAACCCAACAATGAGTCATGGAGAACCAAACATGTATGGGTGCATAACCAAACGAACACTCCAAAATTTTTGCAAACAAAAGGAATGACAATGAGCAGGATATGAGAGAATTTGGAGGATTGAATAAACCTTGATCTATGAATTATGTGCTTGATACTCTGAGTAAGTGCAGAGGGATGTGTAAGGCAAGTTTCCCAATGGAGGTAACAAAGGAGGCAGCGAGTGATTACTGCTCTAAACTAGTCGTTTAGGGTGGGGAAAGGCAGTAATTATATACTTCTATTGCTTTCTCAACAACACATTCCCTCTTGTGCAATACACTAGATTGAATGAGTTGAACCCAATAAAAAGCATGAATAGAATCATATGTTTTACCCTAAATGTAAAACCCGATCTCAATTCCTGCTTTTTGTTTGGTTTAACTCATTTAGGCTTAGTGCATTAGTTTTTTGCAACAACGTTCTTTGTGCTTTGCTACATCAGGCCCCTCTTTCTCCACACCCGTCTCCAATACTTGCAAGCAACACTTCGTATCAAAGAACAACAACCTTATTATATAGACAATTACAGGATTTTCTGCCATGCACTTATATATACATGTATACTTATATATATATATATATACAGTTTGTTTTTCTTTAATATGCATCTTGACAGTTTGCAATTCAATGCTTGGTTTTTATGAATAGTTTGTAATGTGAAATTGTTGAAACTTTGTAATGTAATTGTATTTACTGTGCATGGAAAATTTATTTTTATTCAATATATGCATGTTGACAGTTTGTTCAATTTTATTATTTGAATTGAAATGGCCTAGAGCAGATTTGTTTAGTGAGACATGAATAAACATTGGTTAAACATTGTCAAAATGAAAAACAATGGTACAGGCATAGTGAGGTATATGTATATGTATAACATTGAGTTATATATGTATATGTATATATATATGTATATTGTCAAACCTTGAGTTATATATGTATATGTATATGTATATATATATTTGTTAGTTTTAATATATATAGGCATTGGTACAGGCCTGGTGAGGTAAAAAAGCTCACTTGAAAGAGAAAGGGAGCTTTGGAGAGTGTAGAGCCGAACAATGAAGCATGCAAATCCCAACAATGAGTCGTGGAGAGCCAAACACGTATGGGTGTGTAACCAAACGAACACTCCAGAATGTTTACAAACAAAAGGAATGACAATGAGTGGGATATGAGTGAATTTGGAGCATTGAATAAACCTTGAGTTATGTATGTTGGTATATATGTATAACTCATGTATGTATGTATGTATGTATAATTGTTACACCCAAACTTCTTCAAGTACTAAACATACATGTATAACTCATGTATGTATATACTGTTTATCCTATTTTAAGTACTCTAGGAGGAAATCTCACCTTACATAAAATATATAGTTTAATTAAACAAATAAAGTATTAAATAATAATCAATTCATATAAGAAAATTGACACTAATTAAACAATGAAATTAATGTGAAAGTAAATAAATTAAATGTAAGGATGCTTAGTTCTAAATATGATGTAGTCATTTGTCACAATATCATAAAGTAAGACAATGTTAAGATGATGGTCATTGATATTGAAATTTAGTTACGAAACTCTTTGATTCACTTATGTGAGATTATCTCCACAAATATGGACATGAACTTGTGTATAGAACTAAATCTACAATTCACATATTTGATCTAATTGATTTATTATAATTGAAACTTGTCCGCCTTGTGTGTATTTTTGGATCTAGAAACCAATGGGTGGTGTTTGTGGATTTAATAATCCTTAAAGCTCCCTCCGGGTTGATTTTGTTGGTTTTTCATTAGCCCCGGCCCATGCTTTGTATGTTTGCATATATTCAGGTTCTCTTTTGGTGGCACTTTCATCTACTTGTGCCATGTGTCAGCAGTGCACGCCTTTGAGAATTCTCTCCCCTTTGTTTCATCATCGAGCTTCGGTTGATTGCCATGTTAATTTCTCTGTGGGCACCTTTTTGATGGACCCCACAGTCAAAGCTTTGAGAGACGTCTACACCATGTGTCATCACCGCAGAGACTGTGGTCACAAAGGATGGATTAATGTATGAGAATCCTCGTCTCTCCACCACATGTCCTACCCAATTCCTCGGGTGGTTGACACATGTCTTCAGGATATTTACCCAGTTCTACTCTCGTGCTACGACCATCATTTAGAGGAGAGCGCACTTTTTTTGACGCAAAATAATTTTATTTCAGTTAGGGAGAATCATTGCGACAAGCAACATGATCAATACTTGGGAATCTTTTATGTTATCCGCGTCTAGGCGGTGGAAGAAATCTATATATATGGCTTTGTCTTTTTGTAAAAGGGTTTGAAAATACACGGAAAAATCACTAGAAGACTCTCGACCTTTGTATTGTTTTTATTTCTTGTAGTAAGATTTCCACGTTGTGCCAATCTATTTGAATTGATGAAACATTATACTATGCTAAGTATTATTATAATGAGTAGTTTATCATCAAAACTTTCATAATTTCAATATAATTTCATTGTTCAGATCATGTTTATACTCTTCTTGTTCAGTGAATGCATATGGAAGTCATATTATGTTGTTTGATTAACTTCTTAAGAATTTTATCTCTGCTTTCTGTTATTTTGGGCATATAAACTATTGTGAAGGCCTTCAGATATCACTCATAAGAAGGATTTCCTATGCCTATTCACTTAAATCTTGGTGCATCGTCTTAGATTAGATTTTATTTTAATATATCTACTTTCTTTTCCCTTTTCACCCCCTAATACATGAAAATATGACTTCTTTAAAACTCAGAGGTTACTTCGTTTAGCCCAATTGGTTCCCCCAATAATTGAGTTTCCCATAAGGCTGTGTGCCTAGAAATTTTAGGCATCAACAGTTCCTTTTTTGGCACACCCGGTGGGACCTTGTTTGAAGGTATCTAAGTTTAAAGTGGGTGTATGAGCCATAAACTTGTTACTAGATTCCAGACAACGAATAACCCTAGCCTACTAGTGCCATTGCTGGTAACAATACAAGCAAGAACCCGTCTAGTGAACATTTCGACCCCTCCACCAGTCTTGTTACCAATGAGTAACAAAAAATTTATAGCATGGGACATCGAAGTCCTCTCATAGCACCAGTAGCACCGATCATGTGGGCTCCTATCCCCATGTCTGCTTTAAAAGCTTTACCAAAATTTATTGGGGAAGGCTCAAAAACACCATCTGACCATTTGCAAGATGTGGCAGATGTATGCTTGGTGCATGGTATCACTGCATAAAATGTAGCACTAAGGTTGCTTGCAACCTCTTTCAAAGGCAAGGCACTAGATTGGTATCATACTTTGGAAGCTAATACTATCAGCACCTGGGATCAGCTCGAAAATCCTTTCGACGAGTGATTTTCAAACAATGGAGACTGGTCTTCACTTTTCCAACAACTGGCGACCATTAAGTGAGCCCCTCAAGAGGCCATGACCAACTTCAATGCCAGGTTTCACACAAATTGGCAAAGGATTCAGACTGCTATTTGCCCACCTATCTATTTGGCATTCATGTTCTATCTAAAATCTCTCAACATCAACATTTCAATGATGATTCAGCCCCTTGGTAGGAGCACCTTGCTGAACGCGTATAGCCTTGCTGTGAAGGCAAAGGATAATTTAATCAACGTCAAAAAGTTACTGCCTCGGCCCACTATACTTATATTCACATAATTATCAACTCCCACCCAATATATAGCTTCTACTAGTGTGTCTACTCCTCCCTAATCCATGTACACATATCCGAGTGTGCCACAAAATGATGCATCTACATCTAACCCTTTAGCGACTGAGGTGAGAGACATCAAGGATTTGTTGTGGACTTTCTCAAATGAAATCAGTTCCAAGGAGGTACATGCACGAGTTCATAGACTCAAACAAATAATCAGATTGTGCCCGTGCCTACTCTGCTATAAAATGTTCCCCCAAGTTCAAATAGAGAGCTAGTAGCGGGGAAAAATAATCTTGTTGATGATACCAATTCTTGGTGCTTCCCTTGCAAAAAAGCACATATACCCCAAAATTGTCCACGTGGAAATTTATTGCAAAAAGTGGTGGAACAATACAGTCAAGGTGTTACACCAAATTCAAGAGGTTCTACATATACCTCTTTGCAAATGGAAAACGTGGTGCTCACCGCTCAAATGGAAGGAAAATATTATAAGAAATAGAGATAGCTCCTAATCATGTGCTCTTCTCATGGATGGAAGAAGAAGAGGTGGTGTTTGCAAATGAAGTTTCCACATCAAAGGCCCTACAAGTGCAATTAGATTATAACACTCAGTCAAAGATGAGATTCACAGGTGAGTTAGTCACCCAATAGCCCAACAGTGTTCCTGACCAAGCTCCTAGTTCCTCCGCAGTTGTACAAAAATCTCAACGATGCAAGGAGATTGTTATAACCAAGTCTAAGGAGAAGAAGCCTTTGAATCCACCACCATTCAATATGGTGGAACAATTGAAGAAAGCCTTTGTTAATGTATCCCTTTGAAATATCTTAGTTATCCCATAGTAGAAGTAATTTGATGTAGAGCAGGGTGGAGCAGGTTCATACAACACAATTTAACACCTTCTTCAAGATTTCAAACCCCAACTAAGGTGGTTTCTTACTCAATCTCTCATTTCTCCTTGTGGCCCTTCAAAATATGAAATTTGGGCATATATTTTAGAGAAGGTTATCAATCCTCACAATCAATACCTTTTTAGGTACCCATTAGGCTCTAATTCAACATATATCAATTGAGACTAGGGTTGTTTTGCAACAAATTCTTCAAAATAGGTCTACTACACTGAAAATAGGCCAAATTAGGCCACTTTTCCAAAGCACCTCTAAGAAATTCAAACACCAAACACCAAGTCTTCACTTCAGAAGCTTAAACATGTCACATAGGGTCCCTTTATATAGTTTTCATCACTAAAATTCACCTTTGAACTATTATCCTACAATATCTCTAACCTACCTAAGCCTAACACATGAAGATGTTAGGCTAGGGCTTGGACAAAACCACCCCAAACTCCATTCCCTACTCCAAAAAACAACAAAAACATTAAAATAAAACTAAATCCCTCCATTCCACTGAGTTTGGCCAAGATTCAATAGTGGAATGGCCTGCTAAGCATGATTTTGTTCACAAACCCTTAAACTAAGGGTTTCTTAGACGGTTTCTAGAGAATTGCCTCTAACTACCTTATTTCTTGATGAAAATCAACAAAACTACAACCAAATCAAAGAAGAAACATCACTCTACTATTTATAATTCAATTCATGATAATTAGTGAGTGTATGAAGCCGTATAGATTCAAAAACTACAGTAAAACATTGAAATTCAACAGAAAACAAAGCTTTTGTTATTACTTATTAATCAAAATCTCCTCCAAAAGTTTGCCTCAAGGTTTTTGAGGCCTTTTAAAAAAATTTATAATACAAACCCAATGGTCCACAACTTTTCTTTGAACTTATGGTCATTCACCTTCCTTACAAAGCAAAATTTTTAAAGTAACTTTTTGCAACATTTTAACAATATTTACAAAACTCAACCACTAGACCCTATATGACCTAAATACATAAAAAATGGTCATCATAGACCTCATTACATCCAAACACATGAAGAAACACACAAAAATCAGACTTAGACACCTATTTGTATCAAAATGACGAAATTGCCCAGGTGCTCCCGCACCATACACCCGAAGGGAAAAGATCCTCAAGTTCCACCTGAGATCAAATCTTGCACTGATGTTCCATGCTTCTTGATATCATCTTTTGACATCCGAGTTGTATCTTTAGGGGGTAAACCTTGCCACTTCACAAGATATTCATTATAGACCTTGTGCCTTGTTCTCTTCACCTCTTTTGTGTCTAAAATGGCTTCAAGATTCAATGGCTCAGTGGGGGGTATATCCTTGAACCACTCTTCATCATTAAAATATGCATCAACTCCTATACCTGCATCCACAAATCCATTGAAATGGTATAGGTTAGCAACATTAAAGTTTTGTGAGATAGCCACTTTAGGAGGGAGTTCTATTTCATATGCATTAGCGCCAAATTTATGGACCACTTTGCAAGGCCCAATTTTATTCATCAAAAAACTAGTATAATTTCCCTTTGGCAACCTTTCCTTCTTCAAATGTGTAAGGACCAAGTCTCCCACCTTGAACTGTACATCCCTTCTTTTCAAACCAGCATGCTTCTTATACTTTTCAACACTCTTCTGCAAATTGTCTCTAACTTGTTGGTGTATCTCCTTCATAGCTTCTGAAAATGCTTCTCCCTCAACACTCCTCTTCTCAATTCATTTCAAGTCTCTAAGCTCAAATACACCTCTCGGTTTTAGGCCATACACCACTTCAAAATGAATTTTACCTATGCTTCTATTGATTGAATCAATGTAAGCATATTCAACTTGAGGAAGAACTAAGTACCATTGTTGTCCTGCTCCTTTGTGAGACATCTCAAGAGGTTTCCAAGTGATCTATTGACCACTTCACTCTGCCCATCCATTTGTGGATGATAAGTAGTACTAAAGATCAAATTAGTTCCAAGATTCCTCCAAAGGGTCCTCCAAAAGTGACCAATAAACTTTGAACCCTTATCAGATACAATTGTTAATGGAAGACCATAAATTGTAACAATTTATTTGAAGAATAACCCTACAATATGAGAAGAATAATTTATAGATTTGCATGAAATGAAGTGAGCCATTTTACTAAATCTATCAACCACAACAAATACACTATCACAACCCCTTTGAGTTCTTGGAAAACTAATACAAAATCCATGCTTAGACTCTCCCATGGTCTGTCAGGTATTGGTAAGGGCTGATAAAGTCCTACATTATAACTAGAACCCTTGGCTCTTTGGTAGATTGTAGAATTTTCCACAAACTTTCTGACATCTACTTGCATTTTTGGCCAAAAGTAGAATCTCCTTACCTGATCCAATATCTTATCAACCCGAAAATATCCTCTTAAACTACCACAATGTTTCTCCTTTATCAAATTAGCTATCATGGAGCACTTTGGAACACACAACTAAACACCTTTGAATAACAATCCTTCTTACAACAAAAAATCAAAATATTCCTCATGAAAATCATCTTTAACTGAGCACAAACAAAATATACCTCTTTGAAGTCTTCATCCTCAGCATATGTGTCCCTCAAGGCTTCTATTCTCGTACTCTAAATTTGTATTTCATGCACCAACATTGAACTCCATCTTAGAGCATCTGCTACGTTGTTGGATTGCTCTTTTTATGCTTGATTGTGAAGTTATAGCTCTACAAATATTCTACCCACTTCACATGTCTTTGACTCAGCTTGTCCTGATTGTTCAAGAAACTCAAAGCATGGTTGTCAGTGAAAATAATGAACTCCTTGGAAAAAAGGTAGTGTCTCCACTTCTTAAGGGATTGTACCATTGCATATAGCTCCAAATTATATAATGAATACCTTCTTTTTGCTTCATTAAGCTTTTCACTAAAGAAAGCCACTGGTTTGCCTTGGTGTAAAACTACACCAATTGCAAAGCCACTTGCATCACATTCTATAGTGAAAACCTTGTTGAAATCAGGTAAAGCAAGGATAGGTTGTTGTGCCACTCTATTTTTTACATATTTGAAGCTTATTTTCTGCATCATCAGTCCACTGAAATATCTTATTTTTATCTCCCTTAATGGTGTCAATAATGGGTGAGAATATATGACTAAAATTCTTGATAAATTTCCTATAGAAACTTGCAAGTCCATGAAAGCTTCTTACCTCTCCTACTGATTTTGGAGTTGGCCAATAGAGAATTACCTCTACTTTGGTGGAATCCATCTTCAATGAACCCTTGGAGATCACAAAACCAAGATACACTAGCTCTTCTTTCATAAATTCACACTTTTTGAGATTTATCATCAACTTCTCCTCATTCAATTTCTTCAAAACCATGTCAAGATGCTACAAATGTTCTTCCTTTGTCTTTCTAAACACAAGAATATCATCTAAATATATAGCAAATTTTCTAATGAAAGGCTTCAAAACTTCATTCATTAACCTCATAAATGTACTCGGAGCATTTGACAGTCCAAAGGGAATTACCATCCACTCATACAGACTTTCATTAGTTTTAAATGCAGTTTTCCATTCATCTCCTTCCCTTATCCTAATTTGATGATAACCAATTTTTAAGTCAATCTTTGAGAAATAGCGTGCACCTCCCAAATAGTCCATTAGATCCTCCATTCTAGGTATTGGAAACCTATATCTGATGGTGATTTTGTTTATTGCCCTTGAGTCAGTACACATTCTCCAATCCCCATCTTTTTTAGGTGCTAAAACAATAGGGACAACACAAGGGCTCAAACTTTCCCTTATTAGGCCTTTATCTAACAATTCTTGGACCTGCCTTCTTATTTCCTCATTCTATTGAGGAGTCATCTTGTATGCAACCTTATTTGGTAAATTTGCACCAGGGATCAGGTCTATATGATGGTTGACATATCTCATGGGTGGAAAAGAGATAGGTAACTCATCCACTACAATACCCTTGTATTTGTTCAACAAAGTCTGAACCTCCCTTGGCATACCATCAACCTTAGTTGTTGCTAAAATAAATTTAGGTTTGATTACTAAAGAATACCCCTGTCCACCTTCTTCTTTCAATGTCTTCAATAATTCTTTCTCCCCAACTACCATAACACTAGACCCGACTTGTTTATCTAAACCCTCATCTTGTAGTGGTGTCAATGTGAAAGAAGTTCCATCCTTTTCTATCATATAGGTGTTCTTCTCCCCATCATGTTTTTCCTTTCTATCATATTGCCAGGGTCTTCCTAGGAGCAAGTGACAAACATCCATGGGAATGATGTCACAAAGGATCTTATCTTTATACCCCCCAATATTAAAATCTACCCATGTTTGTTCATTGACCAAGACTTGTTGACCCTTATTTAGCCAAGATTATTTGTAAGGTGTGGGGTGTGGAATTCTCTTCATGTTCAATTTCTCTACCATTTCTAAGGAAACCAGATTATCGGTAGAACCTGAATCAACAACTACTTTGCATACCTTTCCATGTGATTTGCATGTAGTCCTAAACAAGGATTTCCTTTGTGGAGGCTCTTTGACTGTTTGCACAAGTTAATAAGTGTCATTATCATCATTAAACACTCACCTATCTCAAGAGTAGCAGGCTGAGATGGTGAATTGACACTTTCATTGTCTTCCTCATGCACAATTTTAGTTCTTCGCTCACCTCCATGGGAACTTGCAGCTTGCTTGTTCGGGCACTTCCATGTTGGATGACCAAATTGTTTGCACTGGTAACATCTACCTAAGAAGGTATTTGACCCTCTCCCTTGTCCACCAAATCGACCTCTGCCATTAGGTCTTCTACCTCTGAAATTTCCTCTTGATTCACCACTTTTCTCTTGTTGGCCACTTGATTCTCCTTGCTGCATTTGTGATTGTCCTCTTCCACCAAATTTGTCTCTACCTCTGAAATCCCTTGATTTGTCTCTTCCTTGCTACTCTTGTCTCCTTTTTATCCTTTCCTCTGCCTTAACAACCAGTTGAAAACATTCTTCAATTGTATTGGGTGTTGTGAGGCTGATCTCATCTTGGATGTTGTACCTTAGGCCATTTAGGTACCTTGCTACCTTTTCTCTTTCATTCTCTACATGTATCACTCTAATGCTTAACCTATCGAATTCCTTAGTGTATTCCATGATATCCAGCTCTTTTTTTTCTAGACTCTACAACTTCCTAAATGTCTAAATTTCCTAATCAACAGGTAGGAATTGTCCTTTCACCTTAGCTACCATTCTGTCCCACGAGTTTATCTTTATTTTTACCTTCTTTGTCCTCTCCTCTTGCACATAGTTCCACCATGTTAGGGCAGGGCCCTTCAACTTGGTTTTTGCAAAATTTACCTTCTTATTGTCTTCTACTTCTTCAAATTTAAAGAAATTATCTAAAACATCTATCCAACCCAACACTTCTTCACTGTCCATCTTTCCACCATACATAGGAACTTCTACCTTCACCTTTGGAGTATTATCCCCCTTGACATCCTTTAGCATCATGACCATTCTTGCTTCTTCAGGGTGCATTTCCTCTTCATCTTTGACTCCTCCTTGGGGGTTCTCACTCTCACCCTCATCCTCTTTGTCACTTTGGTCATCACCAACCACATATCTTCTTTGGTTCTTCTCTAGGGCTGAAATTCTGGCAAGGGAAGCTTCATGAGACTCCTTATAAAGTCTCACCTCCTTTGCATACTGTTCCTTTAGTTCTCTAACTTTTTTGGCCGTTGGATTATTCTTTGGGGGCATCTTGCTTATGCCAATTTTCATTCACTTTCCCACTTCACAATCAAAACCTATGCTCTGATACCACCTGATGTAGATAAGGGTGGAGCAGGTTCATACAACATAATTTAACACCTTCTTCAAGATTTCAAACCTAGACTAAAGTGGTTTCTTACTCAATCTCTCATTTCTCCTTGTAGCCCTTTAAACTATGAAATTTGGGCATATATTTTAGAAAATTCCCTCAATCCTCACATTAAATACCTTTTCAGATACCCATTAGGCTCTAGTTTAACACATCTTAATTGAGACTAGGGTTTTTTTGCAACAAATTCTTCAAAATGGTCTGCTATGCTGAAACTAGGCCAAATTAGGCCACTTTTCCAAAGCACCTATAAGAAATTCAAACACCAAACACCAAGTCTTCACTCCAAAAGCTTAAACATGTCACATAGGGTCCCTTCATACAAATTTCATCACCAAAATTCACCTTTGAACTGTTTTCCTACAATATCTCTAACCTACCTAAGCCTAACATATGAAGATGTTAAGCTAGGGCTTGGACAAAATCGCCCCAAACTCCATTCCTTTCTCTAAAAAACAAAAAAACACTAAAATCAAACTAAATCCCTCCATTCCACCGATTTTGGCCAAGATTCAACAGTGGAATGGGCTGCTAATCATGATTTTATTCACAAACCCTTAAACTAAGGGTTTCTCAGATGGTTTCCAAAAAATTGCCTCTAATTACCTTATTTCTCAATGAAAATAAAAAACACTACAACCAAATTAAAGAAGAAACATCACTCTACTGTTGCCAATTTAATTCATGACAATTAGTGAGTGTACAGAGCCGTACAGATTGAAAAACTATAGGAAAACAATAAAATTCAACAAAAATAAGAGCTTTTGTTGATTATTCACCAAAATCTCCTCCATAAGTTTTCCTCGAGATTTATGAGGCCTTTTAAAACAAGTTATAATAGAAACACAATGATCCACAACTATTCTTTGAACTTATGAGCGTTCACCTTCCTTACAAAGGAAAATTTGCAAAGTTGCAAAGCAACTTTTTTCAACATTTTAACAATATTTATAAAAATCAACCACTAGACCCTATATGACCTAAATACATAAAAAATGGTCATCATGGACCTTATTACATCCAAACACATGAAGAAACACACAAAACTCAGATTTAGACACCTATTTGCATCAAAATGTCAAAATTACCTAGGTGCTCCTGCACCATCGTTACTGCAGAAAGCCCTACTGGAAGATGCAAGTATAGAGTCAACAGAGCAACCATCCAAGTAAAAATCCATTAATCATCTCTCAAGTCAAAGTCCTCATAAAAAATGTAGAGAACAACGTGATCGAAAGTAAAGGTAAACCAAAACCAAACCCCTTTTTCTTAATTCTCATTGTGGGCAAAAAAATGTTGCATAATTCTATGATCGATTCCATTTCTAGCACCACAGTCATGCCCAAGAAAATAGCTGAATCCCTAGGACTTATTATGAACCTTTAAATAGAGGGGTTATGCAACTTGATGTGAATATGGTTGAAACTATAGGTGTCATCAAGAATTTCTCATTGACTCTATTTTCCTGCCCTAATATCACAATCAATCAAGATATCGTCATCATAGACATCCCTCCCATGTTCGGTCTTTGTTTATCATGGGAGTTCACTGCTAAAATAGGTGGGTATCTTTCTTTAGATTGGTCAGACTTAATTATTAGGACCAAGCATGGAGCGAAGATGAAGATAGTGTCTAAACCTTTGTACTCAGAACATATAGCAAATGAGGCCATGATAAATTTTGAGGCTACTCATACCTCTATCACCAAAGATGAGATGTATTGTATTGAATTAATTGAAGATGAGAAGGTGACCAGAGACCGGACCGATGAAGAAGAGGTCCTCTTGAGTGAATTTATAGACACTGATCCTTTTGGAAACTATCATGCTAGCGGATTGGGAACTTATGTGATCTATGATGAGGATCAAGTGATTCCAAAGGTGATGAAGGAACCCGAGGGTGACCACGCCTCAGAGCCTTGGACACTATATTTTGATGGAGCAAGATGCAAAGCTAGTGCAAGAGCTAGGATA
>CM021101.1:275620595-275694028 GCA_007115665.2 Sequoiadendron giganteum
TTTAGTTTTAGAAATAAAGCTTGCATGTTGGAAAGTCTTGTTGTAAAACCAAGGAGATTTTAGGGTCCCCTACTCCTTCGTTTGTGTATAAATAAGGGTAGCCTTGCCTAGATTTTCTTTAACGATTATTGTGATAACAAATTGTTGAGCCTACTTGTTTCCTGCAAGGTGTTATTTAGTGTTAGTTCAATTAGTGTAAGAGCAAGCTTGTATGTGTATCTTTGCTGCAAGTTATTGTTTAGTTCATGTGTTATTTGTGTCAAGTGTTTCCTAGTTTGATGGCTAAACTATAAGCCTATTATTGCTACAATCCTGCTATTCCGAAAGTGTGATCTTTGTTACTTGAAATTTGAGAAAATAAAATCTTATGCCCACTTTGCTACTTTGATCTACTATCTCAGATTTTTTGTTTTATGTGTTCTACTTACATAACATTTATTTCAGCTTGCATTGAAAGTATAGTAGATGTACATTGGAAGAAAGTTTGTTTAAGTATTTGTGTTGAAGAATCATTCCTTGTTCATTTATAAATCTCAAGCACCGAGTTTACTTGAGTAGTTAGAAACGTCATTAGAGTAGGCTTAGTCGTATTTTAAAATTCAAAAGAGAAAATCTCAACTACGACGCTAGAGTTTTAAAACCTTGTGCTCTTAGTTGAGCAAAAAGATTGGAAAATTAGTTTAGTTTACTTTCTTTAAGCAACATCAACAAAGAGGGAGCTTCCCCTCCTAATTCGAAGAGTAGTTAACCTGTGCATAGCTGTCTGTTTCTAATTCACATACCAAAGGTGCGAATTGAAACACCAGCATGATTTTAATATTATTATATTAATATTATCTCATTATCTTTTATTATTATCTTATGCTTTATGAATCCAACCAGCTGACTTATGTGATCAATGGTCTACATTTATTAAGAGATGTGCAAAACCATTGCAACTTCTAGAGTCGTTGGATCATTTTTTGCTTTTTTATTTTAATATTATTATATTGTTATTATATTATTATCTTATTACCTTACATTATTTTATCTTATCCTCATTTTTTGATTTTATTACTATATTATTATTTTCTTATCTTATTTTATTTTATCCTCACTTTTTTATTTTGTTATTATATTATTGTTATATTATATTAATCTTATTACCTTATCCAATTCAAATTATGTTTAATACTATATAATAAATAATAAATTAATTTAATATTATTTTTCAATTACAAAAATAATATTTATTTTAGTTAATAATTAAATTTTTAGCTAATATATAAATATAACAAACAATTTAGATTAAATTAAACTTAATATGGTTATTGGATAGAAAACCAAAGATAAATTTAATTCATTTTAAGATGTGATTATCAACACACAAAAGTTATTAGAAGGGTGTGAAGTTGGATGGGCTTTACGAGGACTTGACCTCATAATTCAAGAACATATAATCAAAATAGTATCTTCACAGTCATAAGGTTGTATGTGAAACTAAAGCAAAGCAAGTATGGTTATAAGGGAAATAAGGCATAGTGTAATTTAAGACTCCCAAAGTTGAGAAAAACGTATAAACAAGATAAATGAGAAAGAAGTTGCAATAGATCAATTGTAAAGAGTCAAACCAACAAATATTTTGTAACTTCATACATTTTCAATGAAAAATGACACATTCTATGCAATTTCCAAGTAGCTTCCTCCCTTGGCACTCTCTCCTTTGTAAATTCCAACTTACCAATTAGTATAATTATGAATGAAATGTCAAACATCATAGCAAATGACAATTATAAGGGGATAAGGGCACTAAAGGATAGTGCATATGTGACCAAGAAAAAAAATGAGGTTATACATGTTATTTATAAATACTTCAATATTATGTTATAACTATTACCATTGGTACAAAGATGTATCCTCTCCCCCCTCTTCTTCTCTCTCTCAATCTCTACCTATCTCTCTCCCTCATTAACCCATCTCTCCCTCTCTCCTCCATCTTCTCCATATTCCTTATCTACCCATCTCTCTCCCTCTCTCCCCCTCCACTCTCTCCCTCCTCTACCTATCTCTCTCCCTTTCTCTTCCCATATATCTCTATCTCTCTATTTTTCTTCACATATATCTCTATCTCTCCCTCTCTTTATCTCTCTCTCCCTCTCCTCCTCTCTCCCTCTATATGTCCTTACATATCTCTCTTTATCACTCTATCTCACTATCTTCATCTCTACATCTATCTTCCTCTCTCCCCTATATATTTTTTCTTCTCTCTCTCTCTCCATATATTATCTTCCATCTCTCCCTTTATCATGTTGGAGTACAAAACCGCTGAGAGGGCGGGGGGGTGAATCAGTGGTTCAAGTTAAAAATCAAATCTAACTTGATTAAACCTCACAAAATTATGTATTTAAACTCCAAATACCATAGGTATTCAAATGTTAAGAAAAGCACCATGAAATAAAAGCTAAAAAGCTTGAACAAGTATGATTGAACAAACACACACAGATCACAAATCAAGAAGGACCACAACACAGTGTTTATGAGTGGGAAATGTTGATGTTATTTGCAGCTTCGGTCTGCACTTCCCAAGAAAGACAATTTAAATATAACCAAGAGCCGACCCTTTAAGTTCGCATTCTCCTTGTATCAACCTTGAGCCGACTTCATGTTATTTTAATTGTTTATCATTTATTGTATTTTTCTTAAAGAGGCCGACCTAAGTCAAGAGGCGCCTATGATGTATAAGTACAAGGTCATTATCCTTGCTAAAGGCAATTCGAATCATCAAGAAAGTTCGCTATTATCATCAAGAGCAGAAATTCGCATATATCAGGGAGAACAGAAATCAAGTTCATTCATCATAATTCGTATTCCTAGAAGAAGTTAATACTTGAGCAGCAGATCATCATTTCTGTAGCAGCAGACCGATATCAAGGAAGAACAGATTCATTTGTATCTGAGCTTTAAGGAAAAGTGGGAAATCATTGTGACTCTCTATTAGCCATTGTTGGGCTGTGTTGTAATCAGAATTCTGTCACTGTGTTATCATATATAAGAGAATCATTTGCTGGGTTTTTCTCCCTCGAGTAGGAGAGTTTTCCCAGGGTATCTTGTTGTGTTCATTGTCTTATGTGTTGCAGTTCTATTGAGTAATTTATTAACTAATCTGATCTAAGAAACACTAACAGGAAACCCTGTTCAGAGATTAAAAAAACCACTCTAAAAATTTGCTTTTATAGGCCTCACTGGTAAAAAGAGAATCTCACTGATTACAACCTCACTGACTACACAATAAGCCTCACTGACAAAATAAGAAACCTCACTGGTTATAGCCTCACTGGAAAACACACCGCTTTCAATAATTCCAAAAATAAACTAGATCAGAGGGTTACTCTGTTTCAATACATTTCATTGCTTACGTGATCTATCTCTGCTTTTGCATTCCAATAAACACCATCTCCATTATTCACTCTTCTGCCATATTTCACTTATCTGTACAAAGAATGTAAAAACAATTCATAAATATTGTTACATAGAGTAAACATGAAACCCTTCTATAATTTGTTCTTCAATGCAATGTTAGACTTCAATTATATGAACATTTTCACGCTTGGAACACTTGTGCAAACTCACATACTATCTCAAGTCCCTTGTCATTTCATTTAAATCACACTAGTCTTGAACTTGGACACACCTTCATGAACACAAAAGTACAGTGACACCACCTAGCACTGTTTTCAAATCTCTTTCTCTGTGTTTGATCATAACAAGACACTCTAAATATTGGAAAACATACTAGACGGTACAATAAGAAGAAACTCCATGAATAAAGAAAGCAAACATGCAAACTTTAATACACGGTTATCTTATTCTCTTTGTTTCATATTCATATTCAGTCTTTACTTCAACTCATCTTCAAAGTATTTGTGATCACACACAAATCACTCTAAACAATGAAAAGCACATATACTATCATATTAATTCACATAACTCTTCCATATTGTGTCAAGAAAAACTCTTTCACCATGCATAATCTTGAAAAAAGTGTGGTATCATCAACTTCCCAACTGTCTCATAGAACTTTAATCACGTTTTTAACCAGATTTGATTTTGGGTTTTTGGTTTTTGCAGAGAATACTGTAGAAGCGAGGAATGCTTTGCTACAGTGTGAAATGGTGGAGTAGTGGGGTGAAAACGGTGGAGTAATGGAGATCACCCCACTGTTGACAGATTCTATGAAAATCACTTTATATCAAGTTGTATCAATTAGTAAGCTCATTCCTACTAATTGTTTTCAAAGAAAATTCATAGAAATTACTCCAGATTTTATTAAGATCACTTTGTATGTAATACGTTGGAAAAGAATCGTCACAACATTCCTTCGCTGCCTCAAACAGTTATAAAACTGTGAGAAACTAAACCAATAGCGTTGACACTCATTTTCCTGTCAATGTGATATCCTCGGGGATTAACCGTTTTGCAGCTTTAAACAAGAGCCTTAGATCTTCATCAACCACCAAGTTCACAATTGAATAGTAACCATTGATCTCATAATGAGTGGTAAAAAAATAAGTTCTCAACCTTAGGGTTTTAGATGTGCTCATAGATGTAAAACCTTCAATAATAAAAAAACCCTAACAAGAGCTTGCCACCATGAATTTATGCCTCAATAAAATGATGTCTTTGTTAGAGAACAAACACTCTTTAAAACTATCAAGCCTTCAAAATACCCTTTGCTTGTATCAACAACACCTTTGATCTTGTAAGTATCAAGCCTTCAAAAATGATGTTAGGAAGTATATTTGGAATGCACCTTTGCTTGCAAAGACAATATGAATCAAAGCATCCACATACTCATTGTCACCTACCTTATTCATTATCACCTACCTTGTCTTTGCATCCACATACTCATTGTCACCTAGACCTTGTTTATTGTCACCTACCTTGTCTTTTCACAAACATCATTCATCAAGATGAGCTCCATCAAACCTTTGTCTTGTCTCCATGACCTTTGACATCAATGACATCATTCATCAACATGAACTCTATAAAACCTTTGTCTTGTCTACATGACCTTTGACATCAATGAAAAATAATGCCAACATATCATTCTCTCCATCTCTCTCTACCTCTACCTCTCCTTCTCTCTACCTCTATATATCACTTCATGCCTCTTTTTCCTCTCTCTATCTCTCCATATTTTGTCTTCCATCTCTCCCTCTATCATTCTCTTCATCTCTCTCTACCTTTATATCTCTCCCTCTCTCTACCTCTCTCTATATATCACTTCATATCTCTAGATCTTTTTCTTTCTATCTCTCCCTCTCTATACATTTATCACTTTTCTCTCTCTATCCTAGGCTCTATATTTTCCTTTACATAACATGAGCCTCTTGGTAATAGATCTTAATTATCTTCTTGATTCAAAGGTTTGGTTTTGCTAGTGTTTGGATCCCTATAAATGAATAAAGAATCGATTTAAAGCTATCACTTCTCCATTGAGACATTTTTTCACAAACATCACTTTCTAAGTAGCCTACCAATTGATCTCATGTATTGCACAAATGTATGCAATAAATAAACCAGATTTTTTCCTAATTGACCTTCCACACCTCTTTGGCATACCCAATACATACCAATATGTGATTTATAGTTATTAAACATTTTCATATAGATTTATGGGAACTAAATTTATTATGTAATTTTGATACCAATACATTTATAATATTTTTATTATTATATTTATTACCGTAACTTCTAGGTAGTTTTAATTTATTGATGAATCAAACATGGTATTAGAGCTTGTTGTGCTAGGATATTTTTATCAATTTCATGTTTATGAGATTTAAGGGGCTAATAACTTCCATGAAAATTTCCTTAAAACCTAGCATGCTCTTCTCTTACATATGTAGATGATTTAAAGAATAAAAAAACTTTGACAAGAAATATTGATGTCTTTAGGGATTTTTTTACTCTAGGTGTTTGTAACTTTTCAATAATCTAGGTAGCATAATTTACTGTTCCATTATGTCTAGGAGGCTTAAGAAAGTCAATCTTGGCTTTCATTTCATTAAAATTAGAGTTTGGGAAGTTGATTTGTAACATAGGATTTAAATGTGGCATGAGGAAAATAATTACTTTTTAGGGTATTTTTGGGCCAACTGGATAATGTCATTTGTCTAAAAGGTGTCAAAATGTATAAAATAATGGTAATTTTTTAAAAATATGGCCCAACTACATTTGACACAATCAATTTTATTAGTCCATATAGATATATGATCCTATATAGGAGCTCATACTACACCCTTTGGAAGAATTGTGACCCAAAACTTAGGATATATTCCTTTAGGGTCTTGACCCTACTAGTCCCATTAGGCCCTAGCTAACCTAAACTTGACTATTGCTAGACAACAACTTCAATGCTACCCTTGCAACTCGACAAATATTGTGATTCCATCTTAACTGCATCATCCTTTTGATTCCTTTACTACTAGTCTACCACCTCAATGATCCTCCACCTAATCATAGCTAGTTTATTTTCAACATGTCACCTTGTCACTAACATCACTTCACCTAAGTGGTGCTACCACTAATGATGCCACCCAACCATTATTTGTGTATTATCCTCTAGGCACTAAAGACCCCACCCCCTCTCCATTGTAGTTTTCAATTTTAGAGAACACAACTTCAAGATGCTCATTCTCAACCATATGGAGGTATTTTTTTTTAAATTTTTAAATGGGGTAATATTTCATGCTCTTTGTAATAATGTAATCAATTTTTAGATTTAACTCCCCCATTTTTAAGAAATTGAGTTTTCTCATAGGTTTTATTGAACAAGTCTCCTTTTTAAGACCTTCAAAGGACCATATCTTGTGCAAACAAACTACTTCTTGGGTTCTTTTTTGAAGGTGTGTATTTTTCTATGTACTTTACAAATAGTGCTCTCTACTTCTCATTTTATATTTAAAGTATACTTTTAACATTTTGGGCCCTTTAAAAATTTGTAAATCTATTTTCCACATTATAACATGCACTAATCATAAAGTTTCAAAATTTATAATTCTTGAGGGTTATTTTAGCAAATAGTTTTTGGGGGTTGTCATTTTTTGCCTTGATTTTTGTACATTCTCAGATTTATGTTTCTATCCTATGGATCAATTGCTAATTTCTCTATGTACTTTATGCAACTATTATGAATGAAAATTTAAAATGCTAATAATTTTGAGAATTAAGGGATCATTTAAAATGACTATAGGTATAAACGTAGATCCTATAATAGATATAAATAAAATAAAATTGTTAAATTAATGAAAGAACTCATGGGAGCAATATTTTAACTAGAATAAATCATGCATAGATGAACTTATTGCTGATAATAATGTGGACAGCCTCTTGGTAGATGATCTTGCATGTTTGGTAAAAAAGATGATCCTTCATATCATTCTAAACAAGTACGGAAAAAATATTATTAGTAATCATGTAGAACATGAAGAGGTTAATCTTTTTAAATATTTTCCTAATTTCATAGAAGAGAATAGGGATGATATGATAGAGGGATATTTACATTTTGATTAGAAAAAGTGTGCGTATATGTAAAAGAAAATTATTATTTTTAGAAGAATATTTTGGTCTTAATATAAACTCCTTGTTTGCAAATCTTAATAATGTTTTATCTTTTATTTCACTTGATGAAGTAAAGAAAAAATAATTTTTTTATGATGTACATCTTGATGTAGAAGATCTTGAAGCATCATATCAAAATCATGACTAATGTATATGGATCATGTATATAATGAGATTCAAAACCATCTTAGGAAGCATGGTCAATGCCAAGCTAAACCTTAAGATGAATCCTTGAGCCATCAACCTCATGAAGGGAAAAGAGATCAACTTCATGAAGTTACCAATCCTCTCTTACAAGCAAGAGTATGATCCTCATTAGGATGTCTTGCCTCATTTATTTTATTTGAATGGATAAGAGAGCTCATACAAAAAAAGGGTAAAATTAAATCAGAGACATAAACTCTAGAGAATAGGAAGGAAAATAGGTATTGGCTCATTCTATTTTTCTTTGTGTAGCTTATTTGGTTTATCATAGCTTTAAAGTTGATTGCATGGAGTGAGATCATCAAATAGAGAAGCTATTTTGTGGGCATATCCTTTTTATGTGTTAGTTTATTTTAGTGGTTAAAAAATAAGTTGCATTCACTATAGTAGTTTTTAATATTTAGTTCTTGACAAGTTTTTATCATTTGGTTTCAGATTCACAAGAAAATTCATTACTGTCGGCTTCATTATTTTCTGAGACGTTGAGGTTTATACTTAATTTGCACCCTAAAATTTTCATTTTTGAAATAGATGACTCCGATGCCCAATGAATTAGAGGTAAGTAATCTAGTGTGCAGATACATTTCCACATCATTTTGAATTTTTTTTTTGGTAATATTTTATGGAAGGTTATTAAAGAGGGCTTCCGTGTCATTATCTCCAACATTAGTCCACTTGTCATTTTACTAGTATTGAAAGGGGGTACAACCATGAGAAATGACACATAAATCAGTTAAAAAACTAGGATAGCCACCATTTTCAGTGCACAACTAGGAAGAAAGGACGTGGCTATAATGAATTTCAATGCAACTATTTCTTGATGAGGGACAAGTTTTGGGTAAAATGGTGCTTCCATAGAGTCTCGTGCATAGCCCCAGTGATGGCGCAAGTCATAAAATATGTAACGTAGCCATTTAGAAAGGAAAGATATGGCCATGAAGAAGCTTGGCATGACCAACAATAAAATCTAGAAAGTATATAAGAAAATAACATAAAACCAATAAATAATGGTGCTAGAATGAATAGTTCGAGTCACCAACAAAAGTGCAAGCAATGTATATGGAACATGCATTCAAATCAGCAAGACCATCTTTAGAAGATCCAATACAGGAAGTGAAGGAAAGTGAGGAGATAAATGGGAGATGTGGCTTCCATGCTGCAATGAATTATGGAGATCCATGCAACATGAAGGGAGGATCTTTCCATATTTTTAGATGTTTTTTTCAGTATTCTTCTATAATTGTAATTCTTTTATTTCAAGAGGGGATTTTTTTTTTTTTGGCTCACAGAAAACTCTATCAGATTTGGCACTTAGGTTCTTATGACAAATATTTTGTAATCATCAAGTTCAATAACATTTTTGTAAGTGTGCAATTAGTCTTTGATAGATATTGTTAATTTATTTTGTAAATAGAATAAGTGTTCTATTAGATTTTTTTAGTAAAAATATCTCTGTTTTCTTGTCTTTGTATGCATATTTTTTATTCATCAATCTAAAACTTTCAAATTTCTTGTAAATTAGTGGATTTTACCTTTCATTATTGTATTTATGTTTATTCTCATTTTATGTTTGTGAATTCTATGCAAATTAGTCATGTGAAAATATAAAATTTTAATCTGGTGTTTCACTTGTTAGATATGATATCCTTTTAGTCCTCTTCTATTTTCTCACAAAGGGTGAAATAAATTCATTGACGATTAATGATAGCATATTTACACAATCCATAGAGATTAGTTGCAAAGTTTCTAGATTTAATTTTTCAGATCACACTCCATGATCCATCATCAAGATGAAGTAGAGAGCATAAAGAAAAAAATGAGAATTTTATAGACCAAGCATTGCATAAAAGGAAGGGAAAAAGGAGGAGGGGTAGGGGTACACGAGAACTGAAGCACAACGAAGGTGAAGGAAGACCAAAGAGGGAAACCAAACATACCACAAAGACACACTACGAGAGGGAAAAAGGTCTAATTGAAGAAAATAATAAGAAGACAAATGAAACAAAAAACATAGAAAAGTTGACGTTGATTAAAAAATAAGAAAAAATCAATAATTAGTAAATGTAAATAAAAATGAAATATAACAATAAAATACAAAAATAAAACTAAAAAACTAAGAAAGAAAATAAAACCTATATATAAGATAAATTATAGAATAAAATAAAGACAAATTAGAAATTGAAAAGAAGAGAAACTCGAAAAATAAGATATATATAGGCAACTATATATATAGCTAAAACCAAAAAAGAATAAAGAAGGAATATATACTATGAACAATATACTCCAAAATGCAATAAGTATAATATGAATATGACAATAATAAAGATAAATCCAATAAGAGAGGGAATAAAAAAATCCAGAAACTTCTAAAATCTTAAAAGTTATTTTGTAATTGTTCTACATTTTCAAAGTTTCCCATATTGATGTAATTTTACACCTAGACATAAATTTGAATGCCAACCTTTCCTAAAATTGAAGAGTTCCTTTTTTTTTTTTGTAAAAATATAAAACTAAGTAAATACTCCACTAACAACGTCGTACAAACCTATAAACTATTTTCACATAACAAAAGAAGAGTAACCTTTCATGGTAGAGGATAAGAAATACAATTTACACCAAAATAAATAAAATCCCATATAATTTATCAAAATAAAACTTTGAGAAATATCTCTTTAGAAATCCAATCTAATTCTTTTCTTTTAACAAAATAATTATCTTTAAATAAATGTATTTTCAATTTAAATTGTTTTATTTATTTCTTTCCTTTTTAAAAAAAAACATAGAAAAAGGTAATATGCATGAATTAGAACATGCTGAATATCTATTAAATTAATTAAAAAATAAATAAATTATTTTTATGAAAATAAAAAGATAAACATTTTATGGATTTTGTACAATAGAGAAATATAAAATTTAACCAATTTCAATTAATTACTCACTATTCTAATACATGATTATTCTTTATTAATCTAAACTAATTAAGATGAATTAAACAAACATAATTATACCGATTCATTTTTTTGCAAATTAATTTTTAGTTGATCAAATCTTATGAGGCACACTCATAAAACATAGTGCATCCATGCACAATACATATAGCTAAAGCTACATAATATAATCAATGAGAAAATAAAAGGAAAGTATGCATATTGAAATCATGTCATATAAAAATTGAAACTTAATATGAATCTTTAGATTAATCATAAACTCATAATGTAAAATTAATCCAATCACATGATCACCAATAGACCACAACTTTACAAAATATTAAATATTTTATGTAATGTGTACAACACATTTTCCAATATTCTCCCTCTTGTTGTATACATTATATGAGAGGCCTAATAGAGACAAAACAATTTTTTTCACAACTAACTTGCATTATTTGAACTTCTTCATGCTCACAAAATTTATCAAAGA
This sequence comes from Sequoiadendron giganteum, assembly GCA_007115665.2. Lineage (NCBI taxonomy): Eukaryota > Viridiplantae > Streptophyta > Pinopsida > Cupressales > Cupressaceae > Sequoiadendron > Sequoiadendron giganteum. The sequence goes on from CM021101.1 coordinate 275,631,822, forward strand.
AATTGCAACATCCATAAATATGTGCACCAATCCACTTTGACTACACATGAGAATTAGTTTTCTTTTCAAAACTAATGAAATTCTTATTGTCACATAGATACAAAAAGTATCTTTCTATTGACTAAAATTTCAAGACAAGCTCATAAGAAAAATATCCTCTTTAGGGTGGGTGCAAAAAGATGGGGGGTCAAATTGTGGCCAAAATTTTAAAAAACATTTGATAGGCCATAACGCAAGCACATTATAATGCACTCGCACTATGGCTTGCCACATCGAGCCCGTAATGTGCTTGCGATATACCGTGAGCATGTTACTTGTTATTAAAACAAAAAAAAGCAAATCAAAATCATTTTGTGTGATCGTGTTTTTTGTTGCCCATGACCAAAAAACTTGCATTTGCGTGCTCGCATTCTAGAAGGAGGATTTTTTGCATTTTCTACATCAATTTGTTACAAGTTCGTCGCCAGGATTTTGCCACGTCGACGAAGAAGTCAAATAAGTAAGGATTGTTTGTTTTTGTTGTGAATTTGTTAGTTTTAGGTTGTTTTTGATATTCATTTGATTAATTTGTAGGAAATGGAAATGATCCTAAAAATCCTCTTCAAAGCCCTCTTGAAAATCCTTAACAACTAGAGCAACAACAACATGAACAAAATCCTCAGCCACAACAACAATCTCATCCACCAATCCCTCAACATCCTCCTGACACTCAACAAAATTTAATGGGGGTAATTGAAAACAATAAAAATAAAATTGAGGAGTTAATCACGAGGTTGAACGATCCAGTAGGTTCAACCATGGAAAGAAGAACAATTGAAAATTCACTTAAAGAAATGTTAAAACATGTATATGTAACCAACAAACAATTAAGTGGTTGAAAAGATAGGAGGCAGGAGGCTAGGGATTTTTACAGAGATAAATTATCATAAAAAGATGTAAGAGATGAAAAAATTACAAAATCAGATTTGTGCTCATTATTCACTAATCCACGCACAAATCAAAATATTGACCTCAATGCAAAGAGGTTTCCTATCCATTGGTGCCACCACCAAGGGATTATGAACTTTTTTTGGCATAGGTGGTACATGGTTTTTGATTATCCACCATGCAACAATTGTAAAGTCCCACAATATTTCTCAAGGAAATTATACTGTGCGGTTCATCTTGAACAAAATCCTGTAGCTATGGAGATGGTGAGGGTAGCTGAAATTTTGAATGAGGCTTATGGAATCGATTCTCAGGTAAATGTTAGCATGTTTATTGAATTTAATTTCTTAAATTTCAATTCTGAAATGCAAGATTAACTAATTTAGTTTTATGATTTTAATAAAATTTTAGGGTCACAGTGTTGATACTGGATACACCGGCCCTACACTTGCTTATTACTCCACTACATCTATTGTTGAGGTATGTAACTAGTAAACAATCATAAATTTATTACATGTTAATAGCATTTTTATATGAATGGTATTCTAATATATGATTTTGGATGTTGAATAGGCTAATATTGGAGGTTTCGTGGGAACACTTCATAGTGCCAGTGGAGTTAGACAAACTGACATGCAGGTAATAGAATAAAGAGTTTAACTAATGAATTTTACTTAATAGATTTGTGTAGTTTATATTCATATAGTTGATTACATTGCATTGCACATCTTTCAAACTCAAAGAATTACTTCACATTCCATAACTAATAACTAGATTTTGATAGATGAAAAAATTTCAACTACAATATAGTTGTTTAGAAAGTCAACATAAGTAGTGATACAATTACTTCACGTAGCATAAGTAATAACTAGGAGAAGCTGACAATTGCATTTTCTTGTCATGGCATTCCATAAGACCACTTTTTACTGAGGCATCTTTTCAAACATTTCACTTCCTTGTCTATGCTATGGATTCTTGGAAGAAATATATGAAATAATAACAGTAAGCAATAGCATAGACAAGGCAATGAGTTGTTTGAAAAAATGCCTCAAATAAATGTGGTCCATCACCATGAGACCCAATTTTTTTGAGGCATTTTTTCAAACAACTCACTACCTTTTCTATGCTACCGAATTTTCCATACACACCTACCAAAGCATTTTATCAAACATTTCACTTCCTTGATGCTATGGCTAAAAGCCTAAAAAAAGGTGCTTTGCAACAAACTATGGATTCTTGGAAAAAAATCTATCAAAGAATAGTAGTAAGCATAGAAAAGGTAGTGAGGTGTTTGAAAAAATGCCTCTAAGAAATGTGGTCTCATGGTGATGGAATGCCATTCCATCACCATGAGACCACATTTCTTAGAGGCATTCCATCACCATGAGACCACATTTCTTAGAGGCATTTTTTCAAACACCTCACTACCTTTTCTATGCTACCACATTTTTCATACATGCCTACCAAAGCATTTTATCAAATAGTTCATTTCCTTGCTGCTATGTCTAAAACCCTAAAAAAGGTGCTTTCCAACAAACTATGGATGCTTCAATTTTTTTTTATCAAAACATAATAGTAAGCAATAGCATAGACAAGACAATGAGTAGTTTAAAAAAATGCCTCGAAGAAATGTGGTCTCATGGTGATGGAATGCCATTCCATCACCATGAGACCACATTTCCTTAAGACATTTTTTCAAACAGCTCACCGTCTTTTCTATGCTACCACATTTTCCATACATGTCTACCAAAGCATTTAATCAATCTACTCACTTCCTTGCTTCTATGGCTAAAAGCCTAAATTAGGTGCTTTCCAAAAAACTATGGATGCTTGGAAAAAATCTATCAAAGCATAATAGTAAGCAATAACATAGTCAAGGTAGTGAGTAGTTTGAAAAATTTCCTCAAAGAAATTTGGTCTCATGGTGATGGAATTCCATTCCATCACCATGAAACCATATTTATTTGAGGTACTTTTTCAAATTGCTCACCGCCTTTACTATGCCACCACATTTTCCATACATGTCTACCAAAGCATTTTATCAAACCGTTCATTTCCTTACTGCTATGGCTAAAAGACTAAAAAAGGTGCTTTCCAACAAACTATGGATGCTTTGAAAAAATCTATCAAAGCATAATAGTAAGCAATAACATAGACAAGGCAATGAGTAGTTTAAAAAAATGCCTCGAAGAAATGTGATCTCATGGTGATGGAATGCCATTCCATCACCATGAGACCACATTTCTTTGAGACATTTTTTCAAATAGCTCACCGCATTTTCTATGGTACCACATTTTGCATACATGTCTACCAAATAATTTTATCAAACTACTCACTTCGTTGCTGCTATGGCTAAAAGCCTAAAATAGGTGCTTTCCAACAAACTATGGATGCTTGGAAAAAATCTATCAAAGCATAATAGTAAGAAATATCATATTCAAGGTAGTGAGTAGTTTGAAAAAATGCCTTGAAGAAATGTGGTCTCATGGTGATCGAATTCCATTCCATCACCATGAGACCACATTTCTTTGAGGCATTTTTTCAAACAACTCATTGCTTGAAGAATAGAAACCAACCCTTTAGCCAAAATTCCCCTCCAAATTATTTTCAAGGTCCTCATCCTCATCCTCAATTTACTAATTCATGGAACCTTCCACCTTTTATTCCACTTGTTCATGTCCCCACCCTTCCCTCTTCATGTCATGATTGCCCTCCATCTCATAACCAAGAGCACACTATACCATCCACCCCATCCTAGCATGATACCATAGAGAAGGTAATGAACTATTTGAAAAAATGCCTCAAAGAAATTCAATCTCATGGTGATGGAATGCCATGACACTTTTGTTTGTAATAGAATTCCATTACCATGAGACCCCATTTATTTGAGGCATTTTTTCAAACAGTTCACTGCCTTCTCTATGCTGCCACAATTATCGTACATGTCTACCAAATCATTTTATCAAATGGTTCACCACCTTCCTGCTATGGGTAAAAGACTAAAAATAGGTGCTTTCAAACAAGCTATGGATAGGGAAAATAGTAAGCATGATAGTCAAAAATATATATTTTAATAAGTACTCAATTTTTTTTTCATTATCTCATACATTATAAGCCATGACGTGCATCGCTATTGTAGTTTCCATGATTGAATAATTTTTTGTTTTATTTTCAAATGTTGGAAGCAGATACACCTCCAAATGTTCATAGGGCAATGGAGCTTGGTGTTTTTTTTGCTATGGACTCCTCGATGCCTCTCACAGAGGTATGAGGTAGATTACTAAATTTCAATTTACATTTGTTGTTATAGTTGTTAGTGAAAAATCAAACCATTATTGATTCATAGTTTAATTTCTCTTTGGATGGTTTCTTTAGGGATTTAACACACCACAACATGGGCATGCAAATATTTCCCTCGAGGATAGTGATTGTCTAGAGGCGGTAAGTGATTATTATGTTAAATATATCATTTTTTATACTATAATTTCTATATATTAACGTTTTTACTTGTTGTAACAGATAAGGTTTGATCGAGAACTAAACCTTAGGAGGAGAAGTAGGAGCACTCCTCGACCTCAGAGTAAATGAGTGACAAACTTATCGCCATCTGGTCGTCCAACAAAGGGCAATAATTTGTTTGGAGAGCATGGAGAGCAATGAATTTTGATTCCAGAGTGCTTTGTTGTATGTCTATATGGCATTTTTTTACATATTTTGTATTGGATATATTTGACATCGTATGCCTATATGGAATTATCATAAGCCTATATGGCTATTTTGTATATATTTTATACTTATATCGACATATATTGATGTATGCTTACATGGCTATTTGGTTAATACAAATCTTTTTTTATCGATGGTGTCCATATTTGCATTATAAATCCACGGTTCAATAGATATGAGTTATGTGTATTCAAGTGTATATTTTACAAATTACGTGTATACTTTGTGACTTATGTGTATTCCAATGTATACTTTGTGAGTTACGTGTTTTCATGTGTATACCTTGTATTCATGCATATACTTTGTATTAATTTGTGTATACTATGTATTCGTGTGTATACTTCAAGACTTACGTGTATTTGAGTACTTGTGCTTCCCTTATTCACATGTATTCTTGACTTATTCATGTGTATACTTATTAATTGGTTAGCCCTAGCATTGATAATTGTTGTCCTTCATGGTTTTTCTTGAATATTTATTGATTGATGCTAACAACTTCAATATTTCTAGGAATATTAGTAGAGTTACAAATTACAAAATTGCACAAATTGAAAAGAAAAGATTAACTGTAAATAAATGCATTGATTATTAACTTGATAATTGATTAAAAATGAGTATTATATATATATATCAAGAGATGAGCCTTCTAAAATGGAAACTTCCAACTATAAAATAGGCAAAGCATTCCCAATACTTTGAAAGCAATAATCCACCCAAAATTGCAACGAGAGATAAGGCAAATGAACCCACATAGGCATAACTGAATAAAGAATAGTTCACCCTTCACAACTTGGTAAAACCATTGCCAAAATTAGAAGATCTTAAAGATAAAGAAGAATTATGATCTATATAATATAGAATTAGTACCCACTTTTATGACTGAAGAATTTTCAACCATGGGCTTATCATGCTTTTTCAAATTTGGTAAGAAGGCTTATTTAAGATCCTCGAGCAATGTATTTCCTAATGCTCCCTTGTTCTTACATATCTCAATTCAGTTTGATTCAAAGAGTTCCATCAAATGCTTCATCTAAAAGAAAAAAACATGTTTTCAATTGGTATTCCATGATATGTTTCATAAAAAGATTCTAGTATATTTAATCTTTTGATTGGAACAACTCAATTAAGCAAATGATACATAATATTCACAACACTTGTAAAACATAATATTCATAGTAGATGATGAGTAGTTAACTTCTTGACACATTATCATACAAACATTTATCTTGAATAGTCTTTAAACATTTTCACAACATAATCCTCATAGTACATAATGAATTGTTATGTTCACGATCCATCACCATATAAACACGTCGAAATATGTATATGTCAACTTTTTGCAATATTATTTACTATATAGGAAATGGACTTGGGAGAGAGATTTTTAATTTATAATACAAATAAGAAATGGACTTGGGTGAAAACTTTATTTTATCACACCAAATAATAAATGTACATGAGAGCATCACTTGTTTCTCTTAGACTCCAATTTTCAAGCATAGCAAATCATTTCAAATGAAAATGACAAAATGCTTCACAACCAAAGTTGCTAATTGGGGAAAAATAAAATGTTTCCAAGTTCCACCATTGTACGCATTTACAATTGGTTGTATATTGTTGTAAGGGAAAGGAGGATAATTAAAAAACGTCTTGCACTTGAGCTGATGCAAGAAGCTGGGTCCACAAAAAGCTCAAAAATTGGAAGTGTTTTTGCTATTTTTCAAAATTTGTCACACTTGGACTAAAAATTTGAGGCACTTACACAATGAATCTTAAAAAACGTCAGTAATATGAAATTTATCATCTTGAATCTAGTTTCCAAATATGTAATTTATTCAAATACCTAGATGATAGAATTTTTTTTTTGATAGGGATGCATAAAAATCACTCTTTAAAAGTATTTTTTTACCATACTATGCACGTGTACAAACACCACTTATTGACCCAAATAAAAGTATTTTTCTAATTCCTTTTGGGGAAAGAGAGCTAACAACATGAAGATTGATGAGGAATTTGTTTTGTAAATTTTTTTTTATTGAATTTTTATTGGCGTTAATTACTGTTTTTAAAAATCAATGTGTACAGATAGCATAATTCGACCTAAACTAAACATTTTTTGAATCTCTTTTTTTAAAGTGTAGAGAATTGTCTGAAGATTTATGCCATATAATTTTTTACAAGAAACTAAACCAAAAAAAAGTTATTAAAAAACAAAAAATCTTGATATTTCAAGTTTGTGGACTAGTTTGCTTAGAAATTAATTAAAAAATATCAAATATTATTCAATCTTAATTAAAATTATATATTTGGAAACTAGACATCATGTTATATAATGGGTTTTAATTTCATAGATTGATTCAGAAAAAAAGTCCATTAGCCATATTGCCAAAGTTGGACATTATTCTTGAATCTGCCTTAGTTTTTTAGTTGCAAGTCAAAGGCTAAGGGTCAGGTTTCCAAGTCTCTCCTGAGCCTAAAACCAAGGAAGCATGTGGGTTAGGGATTCAAAATTTTAAAAACATGTATATGTTTTTAAAAATGCGTATGCATTACAAAACACACACATTCTTTATTTAATTGATTATTTAAAAAATTAAATGCTTTTTAGAAACTCGTACACGTTTTATGTTGCAAAACACATATGTATTTTAAAACACATAAACGTTTTTCATTTTAAAACACGTACAAATTTCTAAAAGGTATTTAATATTTTAAATTAATGACTTGTATGTGTTATAAAATCCATACACATTATATAACGCGTACACATTATAATGCGTATGCATTTTTTAGCACATACACATTTTTTTAGGCTCGGGTACCCGATGCATAACACATGCATTTTTTTAATAATGTGTACGCATTTTCTATGAATTTTTTTATTTGGCCAAAACTTCCCCTCTTCATGGACCCAACTTCTTTCTTTTACCCACTTGCTAGACTTGAGGATGATCATATGCTTTTGGTGTGGAAAACTCAGACTTCTCAACTATCATGTGAATGTTTCTCTTTTCAATTGTTTTGCATGCCATCATAAGGGATCGATCCAGTTGAATGTATCTCAAAGTGATTCAACATGTTTGGGTGCAAAAGAGGACCATTCCTAGCATAAATTTACCTATCAGGATGTGTTGGAATAGTTCATTTGATCACATGAGTTGCAGAATGAAAGTTGCACCACTTTGCAATTTTACACTGCTTACATTTGACACTTTTTCCATCAAGTGAAAAATGGACACCACAGGAAAATAACTCCCAGATAACAAAAAATGAGAGGTCATTGTAGAGGAGCCCAATGTGATCCCATAGGCTATGACAGAGAGTTTGTAAGAATCACAGTTTCTGAGTAATAGCCCGTCAAATATTGTAGCCATTTTGAACTGCTAGTTTCCCCATGTCGTATCTCCAGCCATTAGAGAAGGGGTGAGGTAAGTTTTGCTGTCCATACCATAGCCTAAACATTTCCAGACCAGTCATAGGAACCCTAACATCTGCAATATTATAATTCTTGCACACTAGTCCTTTGCTTAGGGTTTTTCCACTCATTAAAACCAAACCCCTCTTCCTGTCATTTGTTGATAATGTGAGTTGATCCAGAAAGTCATCATATAAATTCCTCTACAAATAATCAATATGGCTAGAATGCTGCTTCAGTGGTGCCATCTCAAACAACTAGGGCTTCTTTAAAATTCAAATCCTTGAACAAACTAGGGCTACCCAAAAACAAAATTACAACAAAACCTTGTAATTTGCCACAATTCAAATGGACCAGTAACCCTACGATAATAATAAAAAAAACCCTTGAATAGCACACTACAACCCTTCACAAAAATCATAGTCAAATTAAACCAAGTAGCACAAAAAATAACTCACGGGATTTTGCGCTTTGCAGAGAACCAAACTTTTGCTGTGATCGCTTGAAAAACTTTATCTCTGGCTCTGAATTGCTTCGAAAATACTTGAATGCCTTTGTGGTGAAAATAGAATGAAAGAAGATACTTTATGTCAATCGAATTGAGCTAGTAAATGTCTCATCTACCATTAAATCTCATTTGCATGCTGCGCCAACGGCTCCAATCGCATTTGATGCGAATTTAAATTCCACGTCAATCTTTTGTTTTTTTCAGATCATTGAATGACCACCTTCAAAAAGGCTGATGTAATTTCCATGTCAACATCGAGGGCCCACCACAATATGTAGTGCCAAAGGAGTACACATGGTGCCTGCCCGTGATATCGCAATCACTAAACATCCTGCATCTTTGGATCACGCGATAGCAGGCAACTGTTGATTCCCACCATCGACAATTGTGTTCACTTACAACCATCATCAACACTAAACATAACCATCGAGAAAATTTTCATTAAGATTATAACACCATCGTCGATCTTGAGCACGTGCATCTCACAACTATTTTAGTAACCCACTATATAACGTATTAAAACCCGACACAAAATTAAAGTAGTTTATTAATCTTTTTTCAGTGTCGGTAGCTGAGACACGTGGCGCTCGCCCATGATTTTTCAATCAGTTGAAACCCAATGGTGAGGCCATCACGACATCGTGGGGAATAGTCAGGATCAATTGTAGGATGATCGATGGTCACTTAAAAACATTCCCTGCAAAATAAATCAATTATTAAAAGGGGAAAGGGGACATCACCTAGGCCAATGACAAACGATGGCTCAAAGTTGTTCTTAAAACACGAGGCACAAGTCAACCTAGACTTAGGAAATAATAAAGTTAGGAAAACTACTTAACACTGTTTATTAAAAGGGGGCCCAGCCTAGACGATTCAATGGGACATAAGTTTTAAAAACTCCCTCAAAAAGGTAATGGCGAAATAGATCCAACCCAAGGTTTTAGATAGAACATTAGGATTCTTGGAAGGCAAAAATAAAACCCCAACCCTAGGTTTCTTCCAAATAGCATGACAAACCAGTAATGTGGAAAAATAATAAATGGAACTCAAAGAACAAAATTTGAGGCTCCATCGGTGGCTCCAGTTGGGGACGTTCATTCCATTGGAATGAAGCGAGAATTATAGAATCTCAGGTAGAGCAGACTAGTTGGAGAGACAACCAAAAAGGATTGTCCAGACAAGACAATCCAACAAGAAGGAAACCTACAACTAACATATATACAGACCTAAACTACTGTTCATGGAAAACAATACTTCAGCTGAAGTATAACTTCAAAAATTGTTCATGAACTGGCAATTCAAGAATATCACTTGTCATTTCTTGGAGGAAATATGAATCTTCCCCCCACTTATTATTCACCAGGAATGAACTTAACTAGATTGCATCAAATTTACCATGTTTTCCTTTATCTTCCAACCTGGCATTCCACATCAAAACCATATCTCCATTTTGGAAACTCCTCGCAGTAGTCTTTTTGTCATACAGTTTTTTTACTTGTAACTGCAATTTGGGATTTTTCATTTGAGCTTCCCTCATGGTCTCATCTAGTTCTATGAGAGCTTCCACTCTCAACTTCATTTCATCTTCTATTTCATTATCATACATCTGGACAAATTTATACATCTCCATTAGGTTATTCTGGGGCAACCTTGCATTTATCCCATAGACTAAGTCAAATGGGGTACAACCTATTGCCTTCTTCATAGTCACCCTGTCTGCCCAGACTGCTAATCTTAATTTAGAATCCCATGCCTTTTATTTAGATCTAGGATTCTCTTGATAATCTTCATCAAGCTTTTATTGCTTGATTCTGCTTGTCCATTTCCTTGTGGTGATAAGGTGATGAATAAGAGACTTGGATGCCATGCTTCTCACAAAATTCCATATATTCTTCAGACATGAAACACATTGCATTATCTGACACAATCTTCTCTGGACATTCGAATCTAGTCACTATATTACTCATTAAGAGGTCAATTACCACCTTACTAGTTGCTTTCTTTGTTGGAATTGCTTCCACCCACTTGGTAAAGTAATCGGTGGCCACCAATATCCATGAATGGCCCCCACTTGATTTACATGCTATCTCTCCTACAAAATCAATACCCCATTGCTGGAATGGAGATTGCACTGCAACTGGTTTTAAAGGTAAGTTACCAGAGAATTTTAACTTACTAGAGAAATGCTGACAAGCATCACATGTCTTCACCAATTGGTGTGTGTCCTTAAAAATGGTAGGCCACCAAAACCCAACCCTCATTATTTTGTGTGCAGTTGTTTTGGCCATAGAGTGCCCTCCACAAACTCCACTATGCATTTCATTCAAGAGTTCTTTTGCTTGATCTTGGTCTACAAATTTCAACATAACACCTTCTCCATTTCTCCACTAGAGCTTTCCTATTATGACAACACATTTAATAACATGTAAATTCAATATCCTCTTTTCATTTTTACTTAAATCATCAGGACATTTAATCTTTTGTAAATAATAGATCACACCCTTGTACCAATCAGAATGTTTCATGTCACATATGTGTGATATGTTCTCTTCTTCAAGTGAATTTATCTGATTTGCTTCCATATTACTTTGGGCCATAAGCTTGGCTAGTCCTTGTCCTCTCACCAGCTTGGTAATCTGGATTTCAATTTTGAATTCTTGGATCCTGTTGATCCATCTACATATTCTTCTTGACACTTCCTGTTGTGTAAAAATTTCCTTCATAGAAACACTGGGTACATAGGAAATTATGGTAGCTCTCATCAAATATGTCTTGAAAGCTTTTACTTCTTTTACTAGTGCATATGCCTGTTTTTCATTTATGTCATATTTAAGTTCTGTAGCCTGCAAGGACTTGTTGAAAAAGGCTATAGGTTGTTCAAAGCCCTCAACATTCTTTTGTAATAACACAACTGCAATTGTGGGGAATGAAGCAAATGAGAAGATTTGTAAGGGTTTGGAAAAATCAGGGTTTCTTAACATAGGAGCTTCCTTTATAGATTGCTTAGTGGCCTGGAAAGCTTGTACTGACTCTTCTTCCCATTCAAACTTGGCCCCTTTCTTAAGCATTTTAGAAATAGGGTGAACTATCTCAGAAAAATTTGTTATGAATCTCCTTAGGAAATTAATCTGTCCAAAGAAAGATTGTATTCCCTTGACATTTCAGGGTTGTGGGACCTTATCTATTGCAATTACCCTTTCTGGATCAATTTTGACCCCATCCTTAGAAACAATATGTCCCAACAACTTTCCTTCCTTTACTCCAAAAGCACACTTCTTTGGATTTAGGGAAATACCATACTCCAATTCTCTACATAATACTTTCTCTAAATGTTCACAATGGTCATCTTCTTTCTTGGAATATGTTGTTAGATCATCCTGATAAATCACCAAAAACAAGTTAATAAAATCTGAGAATGCCACATCCATGGCTCTCTGAAAAGTATCCCCTGCATTTGTTAGACCAAAAGGCATTCTCACATATACATAAGTTCCCCAAGGTGTAGTGAAAGCTGTCTTAAATTGTTCAGATTCCTTAACCATGACCTGGTTATAACCAGAAAACCCATCCATCATAGACATTAATTCACAACCTTTCATCTTCTGCAACATGGCTTCCATATTTGGTAATGGGTAGTTATCCTTCAATGAAGACACATTCAAATTTCTGAAATCCACACATAACCTAATATCTCCATTTTTCTTTCTCACAAGCACCAAATTTGATACCCAAGATGAATGTCTAATTGGTTTGATAATACCTTTATCTCTTAACTTCATTAGTTCTTCTTGCATTTTTGGGGCCAAGGTAGGATTAATAGGTCTTTTCTTTTGCCTAAATGGCTTAGCATCACTACTCAAAGGAATTTCATGTTGAAACAAATCCTGCCTATAAGCCTTAAGATCATCATAAGACCAAGCAAACACATGTCTGAATTTTCTTAACAAATCAATTAACATCCTTCTCACCTTTGGTGATAATTGCTTTCCAATATACACCTTTTTTGGTGATGCTTCTGTTCCTAGGTTTATTTCCTCAAAGTCATCAGGATTGGAAGCAACACAATTAGCCTTTGTCCTATCCTGGTTGTCAAACACTCTTTCAAGAAAAACTAAACCTTTAGGATTTATGTTGGTTTTTAATTGAATAAATTCATTCCCAAACATAGTATCCTTACCATCAATTTTTTCAACCAAATCCCCAAAGTCAATATCTTGACTTTCATACTCATCCACACAACTTAGAAATCTCAATATATCATCATCACTGTCAAAAACTTGCCAGTTCTTGATATTATCAGGAACATATGGTCTGGTTTGCACTTCAACCTTTGAAATCCCAGCATAAGTCATGTCATCTAGTCTCAATGCAATATTTGCTAGCAAATTTGCCACCTTATTGTGGCCTCTCTCCATCCAATTTATACCAAAAGCATCAAAGTTCTCCAATTCATCCCAAACAACATTTCTATACTTTTTCAGCCTTTTATTCTTTGACACATATATGGATCTAACTTGGGAAATCACAAGCTCAGAATCTCCAATCACTTTGAGCTTCTTGATCCCATGTTTTTGAGCCAACCTCAGCCCCAATAACAAGGCTTCATATTCAGCCACATTGTTGGTGAACTCAAATAACAGAGTGAAAGAGAACTTGAATGTATTTCCACTCGGAGACCTTAGCAACACACCTGCACCAGATCCTTCCTTTGAATTTGCACCATCAAAATACATAGTCCATATATAATTAGATTCTGACAAATGTTCAACTTCTGTATCAATTGGTGCAACATGTTTATCACAATTACTAGGGGGTTCCTCAGCCCTGAACTCATTTATGCCATAGTCAGTAAAACATGTCAAATTCTCAGTCAGATCATGCTCAATCATATGAGGCACCTTAGAATATCTTTCAATCTTGACATATTTTCCATGAATGTAAAAGGATGAAAATGACAAATCACATTGCATGTTACCTCCCATTGATGTACTCCACTTCCTTGACAAGAGCATCCCAAAACGAGGAGGGATGTCTGCAACTAAAATAGTCATGGCCAAAACCTTATCAGGGTATTGGGTTAATTTATAAGGCAATGCTTTAATAGTCCCAATAACGGGCACTTCTCTCGAATCTAATGCATATCATTTACCTTGAGTATTGTCTACTGTTAAGCCCATTGCTTCCATAATCTTGACTAGCATAACATTATTGGAGGCCCTTGAGTCTATCATACAATTTATCAGAGTCTTCCCATTTATATCAACACTCAGGAAAAAGGGGGTTATGTTCTCAATGTACATATTGATAGAATTCCCTAGATACACAGGGGGAATTTGTGTTACAATTCCCTCCTTTTCTTTCTCTTTTATTTCTTCCTTTTCCTTTGCTTCTTTAAAATTTCCTTGTTCAACTTTACTATTAGCAATTCCTGTAATCAAGGCTATTGTTTTTTCTTTATGCTCATCTATTCTCATCATCTCCAACCAATGTAAAGTAACTTTAAATTGGTTCAATACTTGAAATATGTCTAAGGGCGTGTATTTAGGCAGGTTAGGAATCATACCTTCATTAGTTTCTTTCTTCTCCAGTTGTTGTTTCCCTTCAAGTTTCTTTTGCTTTTCTTCCAGAGCAAACTCAGTAGACTTGGTAATCACTTTGGTATTTACCAACAAAGAAGTAACATCTTCATGGGGCATTGGGATCTCAGTCCTTTTCGCCCATATCTTGTCATTCTTGACCTCCTTGATTTTGACAGCATCATTTTTGCTATCTTCTTTGAAAACCCTTGTTTTTATCTTTTTGTTCCTTAATGAAAAGGCCAATAGGCTTACCCTGCTCACCACCCATAGTTCTATTTCGTAGCTATAATGTACTTCTCATCTGAGCAGCCATCTCTTTAGTCAACCAAGCAATCTCGTCTTCTGATGGTCTCCTTAGAGACACTGGATCGTCAGCCTGCTCCATATTGCAGGCATGATGGTCAAACTCACTTTCCTCATCAGAAAAAACTTGTTGATGATATATTTCACTTCTCTGCCATTGATTATTCACATCAACTTCTTGCAATTCCTCATTAGAAGAAAATTTAGCTTCATCAATATCTGACTAGGCCATACAAACATCCACACCATTCTGCTCAAAATCAGGAGTCTGCTCGTGAGCATCCTCTTCTTTTCCTTCATCAACAAGCAACTGGGCAACGCCACAATAATTTTGATCATGTGGATGTTTACACATTTCACACCTTGGTCTATCTTGTACCAGATATATAGAATGCTTCTGCAAGCGATCTGGTGTCTGCTAATCAGTTTTAGGCTTCTAGGCTGGTAGTATTGGTTTTCCATCCTTCCAATTTGTATTGTAGGGATAATTTTGTAGTCTAGGAGGTCTGTCATTTTTATTATACTGCTTATCATTTCCAAGACCCTTCTCTTACTTAGCAACAATATATTTTATGTCCTTCAAGGTGCTGAGGAACTTGTCCCACTTCTCATCATCCTTAGGGCTTGCAGTAGAGACTTTCTCAGTTTTATCCCTAGGATTTTTTAAAAGAGTAGGTTTCTCCCTCCTACCATATTTTCCAGAAGATTTCCTATTGCTTTCAATATTGATGGCTGCTCTGAAAGCATCCCTCATGGTTTGAGGGTCCTTATCTCTAAGAAGATATGCCATTTTAGCATCAAAAGCATTGAAATGAGTGGTTAAACAAAAATTCTCATCAAGTCTCATCACCTGAAACAACTTATACATTGCCTTTTGGAATCTAAGGTTAAATTCTATCGCAGGCTCATTTACTGACTTCTTAATGTTGTTGAATTCATTTAACATGAAACTAGCATTAGTCTTATCACCATATTGTTCTTTGAAGCATTTTTCAAACTCTTCCCGTGAACCAATACTAGCATTTGGTAGACCCCTGTACCAATCCCTTGCATCTTTAGTGAAAGATTGGACAAACAACTTCATTACAACATCCTCATGTTCTACCTCATAGTCATTTAACATATCCATGAAGGCTTTCAAATGTTCCTCTGCTGAAAAAGCATTATTCCCAGTAAACTTATTCATCTTTTCTCTTAACTCATATGGGATGGGATTTGGGTAACCCGGAATACCATCAAAGAATAATTTCCTATACCTTTCCAATTGTATAGGTCTCCTTTGAAATAGTCCATCAATTTTCTAAGAGTCTTCACCAGACTGTGTATTCTGAGTTTTAGGACCATCTTGATATGGATTTATAAACTTGGTTGCATGAATCTTTGGGCCAGAATTATTTGTGGTATTCTCCAGACTGGGTTTAGGATCATTTTTCAAAACATCCTGGTGACCTGATGAAATTGTAGCTTGTGCAACCTCATGCACACTTGAAATTATTAGGAAACTTATTTTGCTTCTCTTTTTTGCATTTGTAGCCTCGATTTCAGTCCTCTCTAGTTCTTCTGCTAGAATTTCCCCTTCCCTCCTAACCTTTGCCAGGGTAGTCTCTATTTGTGATGACACATGTGGAAGGGGATCTTATTTAGGATGGTGAGAAACCACCCTTTCATTTATCTTAATCCCTTCAGCCTTCTATTTTCCCTTGTCCAAAATAGGTTTAGGATCTAGATTACTTGATTTGGGCTTAACAGGGTTCAAGGGTTTTGGGTCTGTAGGCTTTGGTTGGACCTCAGCTTGACCTACATGACTCACTTTGGACACTGGCTTCACCTCCTTATCAAAAATTTCCTGTACAACTGGACCTTCCTCTTCTGGTTTCGATCTACTTTAGTTCATGGAGTTTCATGGTTGCCAATTGTCTAATTAATCTATCCCTCTCAATGACAACATGCATCAGTTCTGTTTCCTTTTCTTTGTCCTTTTTTAGCCTAAGCTCAGCTTGCTTTTGGATCTCTCGTCTTAAAGAACTAATATCCCCAAAAACATCTTCAGGGTTAGACAAAGTCATGTAAGAACTTGATGTCTCACTTAGGTCTACCAAGTTTGCTTCTTCATGCCTAAATAATAAAGGAGTTCCATCATCTTTAGTAGGAGGAGGCACATCACTGGTGCATTCTTTGTGATGGCTTCAACTTCTACTCCTACTTCTTTTCTCAGTATATTGGACACTAACATGCCCTTTATTATGAAAGGCTACATCCTCTTGAACAAGTGTATTAAATAATGCATCAAAAAATCCATAGCTATCTGACTCAGAATGTCTAGATACATGTTCAAAAATCTCAGGGATATGATGTAAAGGCTTACTTTTACCTTGGTGTACAAGATTTTGTGACGCGGGAGCAGCACTACGGGATTTCAACTTCTTCTTTATCTAGTCCCTCTTCTTCATCTTAGGAAGTTCACCTTCCAATTTCTGTTCTGGGTGATTCTTCATGATTGACCTGGTGTTCTTCATGTCTCCATGCTTGTCCAAAAATATTTTAATTGGTATCAAATTTTCAAATAAAATGCACACTGGTGCAGAGACTTCAGAGTCGCCACCCAATTATGTTGGGAATACCAACTGTTTAGAAACACTTGGTGAAATTTTAAAAGACCTTCAGAACTTCTTGTACTGACAATGTACAAAGAATATTTCACGGGATAACACAAACCTTTTGGAACGACCGAAGAAATGAACATACAAAGCACAAAAACCATGGGCTCAACCTTCAAATCACAGAAATACGATGATAAATCTATGAAAAATGGATAACTGGCCCACTAACAAGAAATATTCAAACTAAGTCCCCAACAGAGTCACCATTTTGTTGGTTCCGTTTACTGTAACCAGGTTGATCTTCTATTCTACTTATAGAATTTCCAATTCTAATCAGGGGCAGCTCGAAGGACCTGGACCAACTGATGAGGATTTTAACAATAAATCTCCTACACTTTGGGCTTTGCAAAACCTAGGGGGGTGGTCCTCTTAATTTGTTTATAATCTCTGCACCGAACTTATAAACAATCATTAACAATTAACAAATAATCTCATTTAATAGCTCAACAAAATAGGATAATATTGAATTGAATTGGATTTTCATCAATAGTATCAACTACTTGGAGCATGAGATGGTTACAACAATACTTTATTACTTAAGATAGTCATTTGATTTGCAATTTCATAGCAAGTTCTAAGCAAAGACAAGCAGACACAGAACCTCACAAACAAATACGATTTAGACCAGTGTCATATACCATTGGGGAGTCAGATTCACAAACATTTAAAATTCCATGAAAGATTCAAACACATAACATTTAAGATCTCTGACAATATTGCCTTACAACATCATCAATCTATATCCTAACCCAATACTTCTTACCAAATCCCTTTATAAACATATACATCTATAACTCCATTCAAGAATTTTAATTAATTCTTTGAATTAAAGCCAAAATGGAAATCATACACACCACAACAGTGAGATGAACACAATAACCCTTGATTATATTATTCAAAATTATGATATGCTTATACAAAGGAGAGACATGAGCTCGAGATGAATCATTATAACTCAAATGCTAGTACAATCATGAAACATCAAACCTTCATAAATCCAAAACCCTACTACAAAATGACACAAAACCTAAATTGCATTTACACTGAATCAACAGGCTTTACAACTTGCTCTGCAACTATGCCTAGACTCGACCTGAATATATCTAACCTGGTAACCCTTATTTATGGCCTTGAAATCCTTCTTATAGAGAATGAAGGAGCAAACAAGCATCGAGCCAGAAAATACATATGTCACCAGTCAATCGAACCACTTTGTGACATTTCAGAATATGATTCCAATCGCCAAGTCTCGAAGCATCTTCTTGTTAATTCCACTCATTAGAGAATAGCCATTGCATTGGCCAAACCTCAAAACCTATGCCAAAAAACCGCCATGGAGACAAAACCACAATGAATTATAACCATAACCGCTGAGCTATTAGCTGCCGGTAGTAGACACCGTCTTACTCCTCTTCGGTTAAGTATTTTTCCACCCATCTTTGATACTCTTCATCCGTTGGCTAATCAAAATTCACTACCTCATTCACCTTAGTATTGTAAGGTGTGTATTTGACTGCAACCTGATTGACCTCTCTTTCAAAAGACTAAGAATGTGCTGGTGTTAATTATTTTATCCATAGTACTCACCAAAAAATCATAGTGAGAATCATCACAAATCAATTTGATTTGTACATTGATAACTTCATCTGCCCTATCCTACCACCGTTGCATTGATTTAATGTTTCCTTGCACATCAATTATATTTGGAAAAAATGTATTGCTCCAATCATCAAAGCTCTTTACTAGCTCCCTAATTATCCTACTCAAACCATCAGGTAGGGCTTGAAAACCCTTCAGTGATTTCACAAAAATCTGAGTAGGCCTCAATGACTAGGGCCTGTTATCTGCATCAAATCTAGAGGCCTTGTACATAATATCTAGATCATTGGCCCTAGGGATCCACTTCTCAGCCAAAGGCAAAACTATTTCCTGACCCCTATTGATGTTTCTTATTCCATCCAAAAATAAAGAATATAAAGAATGCACAGATGGTAATCTACCATCAACCTTCTCATTTAGGTGCCTCAAAACTGTGTCAACCACCTCATTTTTTTTGGCAACTGCACCATCCTCACTTGCTTTTAAAGCAGCCTGTAATTCTATGATCTTATTTAACATTTGCTTCTTAGTGGGATCCACAGAGTATTCAACTTCCTTTTCAACTGGCACTAATGCAGGACTGAGAGCAGGCGTCTGGATGGGGGATCCTGGAGTAGAAATAATTGGAGAAGTAGGGGGAATTAATCCTAAAGTAGAAGGTAATGCCCTGATACCAGGAGCACTGGAGGATTCTCCCACCTGCCCATATTTCAACCTATCTACTTCAGATTGCAGCTCAACATTTCTTTGCTGCATCCTACTATATTCTCCAATTATGATGTTGTACTTCTCCATCAAGTTCTTCTTTTCAGCCTCTTCCCTTTCAGCTATCTTTTGGGCCAATTTGGCCACATTAATAGTCAGGATTGTAGCTTCTGTAGTTGAAGTTTTAGAAGCTCTTTTGATTATTAACCCTCCCCTTAGGTTTGGGCTAATATTAGTTACATTTGGATTTCTGCCTTGGGGTGCCAATGCCCATATTGCCAGACTTTCATACTCATAACTGAAGGCAGATTCCTACAGAGCTGCCTTAACCTCTTCCTCACTATTTTGTATAGGATGCTTGGATTGTAAGATAACATTGAATGTTACTGCATCGGCTATGTCCCATTCAGGAAAAATTAGGACACCGGCCTAAGTCACAAGTCTCCTTCCCTCCTCAGGAGTGATGTTTTTGAATTCTTCCATTAATTCAACTTTCACCTCATCATCATTCTCCTGCTTAGACCTGTCAGATCTTGATTCTCTCCTTCTCTTTCATTTTTCCTAGTATTCTTCTAGCCTCATTCTCCACACTAGTTGAAATAATACAGGAGTCTTTACAAATGCATCATTGTCCAAGAATGCCTTGCAGGCCTCCATTTTGGCATCTTGTACACATTGCCCCTTTACATCCATATCAGATAACACCAACTGTATTGATCTAGGAGGGGAAGGGATACCAACCTGCATGTCTTGATTAGTTACAATTATCTCATCCATCAGAGTCTCTTGTGTTTCCTCAACTCTCTGTCTCTTAGGGCTTGGCTCTACTGGTAGCACTGCAGGATCACTTCTTGGTAGTGAATCCATATAAAAAATCCTTATCCCTCTAGGTGCTATGATCTTTGGACTTGGCTGTGATGCTATCTTCATTACTTGTTTTCCTTTCTTATCCCCCTCCATTGTCATTCCTTTTTCTCTTGTATAGAGGCTGATCAACTGAGGGCTAATAAAATGGC
Source organism: Sequoiadendron giganteum (assembly GCA_007115665.2). Lineage (NCBI taxonomy): Eukaryota > Viridiplantae > Streptophyta > Pinopsida > Cupressales > Cupressaceae > Sequoiadendron > Sequoiadendron giganteum. The sequence goes on from CM021101.1 coordinate 275,652,260, forward strand.
TTTGTTTCTTCAGGCCTTGATTCTGGTCTTTGAATTCCAAAATCTAACTCCAAATTGACCCTCTTGGTCATCAAGGTGCCCATGATCTCTTTGAAGTTATCCAACAAGAAAGCAATTCTCTTATGGAATGGAGTGAATCCATCAATGGATCATATTTTGGATCCATTTTATGCACCATGGGCAGTAACTTCTCATATGCAATTTATTTTTCTTTATTCAACTCCTACCTATTCAAATCAAATTCATTTCTGATTAGGTCTTCAGGAAAGTTGAATTCATGTGCAAACCTGCCACCTTTAATTCATTGCCTAAACAAGGCAAAGAATCCCTTAGGGTCATGCTGCCTCCTAGGGCCACTCCTCAAATGGAAATCATCAAAAAAATTTCCAAAGTGGACCTATCCTCCCTTGGAAAAAACAAAATCAGAAACAACAGTATAGTCAGGGAACAAAGTCCCTTTTCCTCTCCCTGTCAGGTTGTCCTTGTGAATACAACCTAGTTGCCACATGACCTCGGCAAACCTCATTTTTGATGGTATGTTAAATGAGAGAATATGTGGGGCTCCCAGGAAACCATATACCCTTAGGATAGTGCTTACGGGTACAAGATGATGTCACCCCAATTGTGGTAGAACTTCAAATTAGGCTTCCTCACCTTTGGTCGAAGGAAGTCATGTAAGTCTTTAGGAACTCTAAGCACATTAACCACCAGCTGAGCCTTGAGTTTGGAGGCAAAGCAATTATCAAATTTCACAAAACTGGCACCTCCCCTATTGTATGATAAGTTTGCACTCCAGACCTGCACTGGTAATCTTTCTCCATTCACTTCTTGCCTCAACTCCATCTTCTCTAAGAATAAATCATCATTCTTGTACAAGAACATATGCATTAACAGGGAGTACCAGAAGAAAGGAGTGCCAACATCCCCCACATGCAACTTCAACAAACCCTCATGCATCTATTCTGCTAGAAATGATGCAAAGTCATACACCACAGAGAAATTGGGATGCTGAATTTGGGCCCCCATGAACATGTATGCAATTGGCATCATGGTATTAGGACTGAACCCCAAAATCTGGCACAGTGAATAAAATGTTGCCAAGAAGTGATTGGAAAAATAGCTTAGCCTGAATGGCTCCTGGTCACTTGGACTAATATGAATCGTTGAACTGCTTGCCCTAGCCAGATGAGGAGGAAGCAACTTCATTCTGAAGAGAGGCTTTGACCTTGCATATTCCTGCTTCATCTCCTAAAAATCAATTGGAACAAAAAATGAGCTAGATTCACTCAAGTCAAACGTTTGTTGAATCTCATCTGTGCTTATACTTAGCAGAATCCCACCATCATTATCCCTTATTACCCTTGTAACAGGGTCATACCGTGTTGCCACTACTCTGAGTAGGTCAACATTAGGAAACACATTTGGCACTGCTAGTTTCCCCATGTCATATCTCCAACCATTAGTGAAGGGGTGAGGTAAGTTTCACTGTCCATGCCATAGCCTAAACAGTTCCAGACCAGTCATAGGAACCCTAGCATCTGCAATATTATAATTCTTGCACACTAGTCCTTCGCCTAGGGTTTTTCCACTCATTAAAACCAAACCCCTCTTCCTGTCATTTGTTGATAACAGGAGTTGATCCAAAAATTCATATATAAATTCCTCTGCAAATAATCAATATGGCTAGAATGTTGCTTCGGTGGTGCCATCTCAAACAACTAGGGCTACCTAGAAATGAAATTACAACAAAACCTTACAATTTCCCATAATTCAAATAGACCAGTAACTCTACGATGACAATCAAAAAACCCCTTGACCAGCACACTACAACCCTTCACAAAAATCACAGTCAAATTAAACCAGGAATCACAAAAAATAACTCACAGGATTTTGTGCCTTACAGAGAACCAAACTTTCATTGTGATTGCTTGAAAATCTTTATCTCTGGCTCTAAACTGCTTCGAAAATACTTGAATGCCTTTGTGGTGAAAATAGAATGAAAGCAGATACTTTATGTTGATCGAATTGAGCTAGTAAATGTCTCATTTGCCATTAAAGCTCATTTGCATGCCGTGCCAATGGCTCCAATTGAATTTGATGCGAATTTAAATTCCAACCATCGATCTTTTGTTTTTGTCAGATCATCAAATGACCACTTTTAAAAAGGCTGATGTAATCTCCATGTCAGCATTGAGGGCCCACCACAATATGCAGTGCCAAAGGAGTACACATGGCACCTACCTGTGATATCACAATCACTAAACATCCTGCATCTTTGGATCACGCGATAGCAGGCAACCGTTGATTCCCACCATCGGCAATCATGTTCACTTACAACCATCATCAGCACTAAACATAACCGTCAAGCAAATTTTCATCAAGATTATAACACCACCGTCGATCTTGAGCACGTGCATCTCGCAACTGTTTTAGTAACCCATTATATAACGTATTAAAATCCGACACAAAATTAAAGCAGTTTATTAATATTTTTTCGGCATCGGCAGCCGAGACATGTGGCGCTCGCCCATGATTTCACAATCAGTTGAAACCCAACGGTGAGGCCATCACGAGATCGCAGGGAACGATTAGGATCAACTATTGGATGATCGATGGTCACTAAAAAAAATTCCTTGCAAAATAAAACAATTATTAAAAGGGGAAAGGGGACATCGCCTATGCCAATGAAAAATGATGGCTCAAAGTTGTTCTTAAAACATGGGGCACGGGCCAACCTAGACTTAGGAAATAATAAAGTTAGGAAAAATATTTAATGTTGTTTATTAAAAGGGGGCCCGATGTAGATGAGTCAACGGGACATAAGTCATTTTAAAAACTCCCTCAAAAAGGTAATGGAGAAATAGATCCAACCCAAGGTTTTAAATAGAACATTAGGATTCTTTGAAGGCAAAAATAAAACCCCAACCCTAGGTTTCTTCTGAGTAGCATGATAGACCAGTAATGTGGCAAAATAATAAATGGAACTCAAAGAACAAAATTTGAGGCTCCATCAATATGTACGAATTTTAGAGACTTGAGTAAGGCCCATTTAAAAGACAACTTTCCTCTTCCTAACATCAACATGATCGTGGATTCCATTGCCAAACATGCTTTGTTATCCTTTATGGATGGATTTTCCAGGTATAATCAAATCTTCATCAACCCACAAGATCAATACAAGACAACCTTTATATCCACCTGGAGAACATTTTGTTGGTTTATGATGCCTTTTGGTTTAAAGAATGTTGGCGCTACTTATCAATGTGCAATGACCTTAATATTTCATGATTACATACACAAAATCTTAGAAGATTATGTTGAAAACATTCTTGCTAAATCCTTAACCCATCAAGATAATGTGAGTGTCCTTCGACAAATCTTTGAACGTGTGCTTAAATCCTAAAAAGTGTGTCTTTGGAGTAGATGTAAAATTTTAGGGTTTATCATATCTCACAAAGGCATTGAGGTGGACACAAAGAAAATTGACTCTATAATTAATATGCCACCACCTCGTAACGTCTCCCAATTGTGTACATTACAAGGACATACACAAGCCATTCGTCATTTTGTCACTTGCTTAGCTGGTCATACGTTACCCTTCACACATATCCTTAAAAACGATGTCAATTTCGATTGGAATGATGATTGTAAACATGCCTTTGAGAGTTTGAAGGATTACCTTGCAAATCCACCTATTTTATAACCCACTATACCCAACCAACCTTTCATCCTTTATATAGTTGCTTCTGCCCATGCTCTTGCTGCATTATTGGCTCAACAAGATTCCAACAGTAAAGAGCATCTTGTTTATTATATTAGTAGAACGGTCCTTGATTATGAGACCCGTTACTCAACAATTGAAAAATAATGTCTAGATCTTGTATTCGCTACTAGTAAGTTGTGACATTACTTACTTAAGGTTGAAGTACAAGTGATGAAAAAGTTTGACCCTCTTAGATATCTTTTTAACAAAATAGATCTTTCAAGACACCTTGCTAAATGGGTCATTTTGTTAACTAAGTTTGACCTTAAGTTTATTTCTCAAAAATAAATCAAAGGCCAAGCCCTAACTGACCATTTAGCTGATGCTCCTTCACCCTTAGCGTTACCCACCAATGACTCTTTCCCTGATGACAATGTGTTTACTATAGAACTTCCTACATGGGAATTATACTTTGATGGATCCAAGTGTCGAACAAGCTCCGGTGCTGGAGTAATTTTAATTCCACCCGTAGGTAAGCCTATTTCCTTATCCTATCACCTCAATTTCCTATGTACGAATAACACAGCTGAGTATGAAGCGTTAATTGCTAGATTATGCCTTGATTTAGTCATGGGGGTCAAAGATCTAAAGATCTATGGTGATTCACAATTAGTGATTAAAAAAATCAATGGTCTCTATCAAACTAAACATGATAAAATATCATAATATAAGGATATTGTTCTCAATTTGTTAGAGAAGTTTGACTTGTTCACCATTGATAACATCGCTCGAAAAGATAATCTCCACGCAGATTCCATGTCTATAGCAACCTCTCTTATATATCTTGTAGATCCTTCCAAAAAATTAGTCTTTACCATCCACCCCATTATGAAACCCTCCATTAGCGATAGACTTGATGATGTCTGTCCCACTTTTCCTGACAATCAGTGTGAATGGTATGATGCCATCTATAATTATCTAAAAGATGGTACCATTCCCAAACCTACAACTAGAAATACCTACATGCGCCTCAAAAAGTTAGCCACTAAGTATATAATCCTTGCTGATACATTGTACAAAAGATCCTTTGATGAAATCCTTCTGTGATGCCTCAAGGATTCTAAAACTCATGTCGCCCTCGAACAAGCTCATTCTGGTATGTGTGGCGAATATTTTGGAGGAAAAACCTTAGTGCAAAAACTCCTTCGCATGGGTTATTACTGGAAAAACATGGAAAAATATTGCTATGAGTATGTTAAGCGATGTCATCAGTGCTAGGAACATAGTCATTTGATCCACACTCTTGCTTCTGAGCTTCATTCCCAAATACCTATCTGACCGTTCTTTGTGTGGGGATTGGACCTAATTGGAAAAATCTCCCCACCTTATTCTACTAGACATATGTTCTTCATTACTGCTACTGACTATTTCACCAAATGGGTCGAAGCTATTCCCCTCCATTCTACGACTGCTGAGGTGATATTCCATTTCTTATTGGAACACATTATCGCTTGCTTTGGCCTTCCTTCCATGTTAGTATCAGACAATGGTACACCATTTGAGAATAACGATACGAAAAAGTTTCTCCTAACCTTCCATATTCAACATCGGCTTTCAACTCCTTATTACCCTCAGTCTAATGGTCAAGCCAAAAGTAATAATAAAATCCTAGAGAAAATCCTTAAGAAGACTGTTAATCAAACCCAAAAATATTGGCATACACAATTGCAATATGCGTTATGGGAATATCACAAATACACCTTTTAACCTTGTTTACAGTACCGAGGCTATCCTACTTTTAGAGATAGAAATACCCACATTGAGGATTTCTCTCCAAGGTCTTGTCGATAATGAAACTTATGCGGAACAATGTTTACACCAACTTGAAATTCTTGATGAAAAACACATCAATGCTCTCGAGCATCTTCAAGCTTACACTAAATAGTTGCAACGAAAACATGATGTTGGTGTCATTCCTAGAACATTTAACAAAGGTGATTTGGTTTTATATGAAAACCAATGTAACACCCCCGTCGATTATGTTGACAAAGGAAAATTCAGTCCTAATTGGTTAGGCCCCTATGTGATCGATACAAATTATGGTTCTGGAACTTATAGCTTAATCGAGTGCGATGAAACTCCTCTTAAAGATCCCATTAATGTCGTGCATTTGTGTAGGTATTATGTCTAATCCCCTTTTGAATGGTATGAATCATAGAGCAGTGTTGTTACAACTATCAAATTTTGTTCTATTGGCTTTGTCATTGCTTCATTCTTGACACATCATTATGCTTGTGTCCTGAAAACTAGAGTGGTTATTTAATTCATTTTTTATGATTATTTTAGATTTCATACTATTCACTTTTTCCTCCTGTGTGTTATGTTACTTTACTATCATAGGTGCATAACATATTTCTCTTTATGTTGTATCTAACATACATTCTAAACATGTTTTAATTAGATCACATACATTCTGTTAAATCATGTTGCCATTATTAAATAATCTAACAAAGGCTATTTAATTAATCACATTGTCATTTCACATCCACATAAATAAATTACACCATTTAAAATAAAAATTCAGATATACATATATCAAAATTCTTTTGTACATGTCATCATAGTATATAGTGTCACTGAGGCCCTCGAGATCTGGTACTCAAGCTGCATCGGTAGCAGGACGTCGAGAGACAGTCGTGCGTGATCGTGATCTTGATCTGACGAATCTGAGCCTGAAATCCATCCCCTCCATCCATGTGAGTGTCACCCTCTGCTCACCTAATATCGGGTCCCTCTCTACCTGTAATTGTTCCACCTCTCTCTTCAGTCTCTCTACCTCTGTTGGGGGTTGTGATTGCTGTACCTGTGGTGCAGCTCTCCCTTGACAGATCTGCCTCTTCAAGCCCTCATAATCTATTTGCAGTCTTGCGAAGGGTCTTAGGGTATCTGGATCTCGCTCCACGATCGGTGGGGCATGTAGTCAAAATCCATCTCCTCTTCGTCGAACGCTGGCGACACTATCTATGTGGCTTCCTACTGTAGGAACTCTCACCAACCCTCTGCATGCCCTACAAAATCAAATTGGAATTTCATCAGTACACATCATGATACATATATGCATTAAATAATATATCAAAATATAATAGACATATATCAACATGAAAAATATCATCACCTATATCTCTGGTAGAATGTGGAATGTCCACCTCATTCTGTGTAGGGGGAGTAGATGATGTGCTCACCTCCCCTCAACTATAAGTGTTGGCAACTGCTGCTGCTATTGTCCATGATCTAGTCATATATACAGGTGAGACCTCTCCCTACTCATATCGGCCCCTAGCCGCTGCCTCATCATCATCACTCAGGGGTGGCTCCTCTACTCTCTCCTCCTCCTCCTCCTCCTCCTCATCGTGCTCCTCCTCCTTCTCCTCCCCCTCCTATCTATCATAATCCAGATCTACATCCTCATCATACTCCTCATCAATAATATCAATAAATATGTTAGTAGCCCTGTAGCGTGTCTCCTCGACTCTGTCCTCTCTCTCTCTCTCCTCCCCCTCATCTGGTACAGGCTCTGCATCTCCCACTAGCTCATCCATCAAGAACAATGGATCTGGTCATGATGCTCTCCACCACTCCTCATGGTCCCATGTGGCCCCAACATCATCTACATCATCCACAGGTGGCTGATCATGATCAAAATAGTCAGAGTCACTCTGGATGACATCATCTATTATGAATCGTGTTGTATCGCTTGGCCTTTGGGCACTCTGAATAGACCTCCTGAATGATGACCATGGTTGCGGTGGTGTCTGTACCTATCCGAACTACCTCATAACCCAATCATACTAAAATGGTTGCACTATGTGATCGTGCCATCCTACCAAGAACCTGCTCATCTATAACCTCCTCAGTTGTCTGGTGTGATCTGGCCACTGAAGAACAAGCTAGTACGACCTCCATAGGATATCCTCCTCATCCAGTCGGTCGAATATCACCCTCCAAAAGTGTAGATCACCATACTGCCATCGTCATCATAATGGATAGACAAATGCCTATGGATTGCCCACTACTATCAAATACAGGAAGCCAACTGGTCAGGTACATGTGATATGCTCTAAACACCAAACCTGTAGGAGCATACAATGTACCATACTATGAAGCTCCCATAATACAAACCGACCAAGGTCATATGACAAATGCACTAGAATGCATCATCGATAGGCATAAACCGTCTGATGCTCTGCCATCCCTTGTACTAGATGTACCAAACCACCCTTCAAATGTGCTGCTCATCCATACAAAAACAGGACCAATGTTACTATATGCATCATAATTTTCCTAACCACTGGCGCTCATGAGTAGAGTAACATAGCCAGATCAATCCATCCTGTAACCCTGTCATCATGTACTGGATCGTTGAGGCAGTACTACATGTCTACCCACTACTCCTAGAAGGACTATCCCCTCTGTAGATGCACTCTCTCCCCCCGAATAGGGAATCAGAGTATGTGATGGACATCCTCTAACGTGATGATCATCTCATCCGTCGGTAGGTGGAAGGTGCATGTGTCAACATTCTACTGCTCACACAATGCCATCAACATGACATTGTGATATCTCATTAGAGGCATGAGATATGCCCAGTATATCTACAGCAAATGTAGATGCTTTGTCTCTACTGCTAATAAAGCCAGAGCCAAGTCTCTTAAGAAACTCAACTGTCTACCACCTAGACATTGACGGGAATGAGTGGGTACTTGTACAAATCATCAAAATATGCTATCTAAATCATCTAATCACTTCAATTCTACTCTAATTCATCATGCAAGTGTGCTAATTTTGTTCTAGTGTGATTTTCCTATGGCCCTAGACACTTTAGAACCCTTTTGGAACACTTTGCAAAGAAACATGACACTTTGCGAAGAAAAGGGACACTTCATGAACAAAAGGGACACTTTGCGAACAAATGGGACACTTTGCGAAAAAAGGGACACTTTGTGAATTTTTTTCCAGGACCCTAATATAATCTAAACATGCATAAAATATATTCTATAATTGAAAAATCACAAAACAAAGGCTCCAAAATCAACTGACCTCATGCTGTCGCTTGTTGCTCGCCACCTGATCTCGCAACACGTCCAATCTTGCAGGGGTGAAATCGTGTGTGCTCGACATCCTCTCATTCTCTCCTCATCACTCTTCGATGCTACAAAAGGTAAATGAGCAAGTAAGTCTACAATTAATCTATTATCATTCCTTTTAACTATCTCATTTTACACACATGTGCACAATTGTACCTTTTTACCATGTTAGCCTTTTGTGTTCTTTTCATTCAAATCAACATACCAGGTGCTAGTGAGTTCCGTTTTTGATGCCGTTTGTTGTATCAGAATCGTATTTACACACCCTAAATCATCACTCACCTATTGTTATGAGGCATGGTACCTGGAAATTCCCTCTGATATGTGTGTCCTCATTCGATGTGGTTAGATTGCTACCTTGATTCCACCTCCGTAAAGCAAGCGAAATCAAGAGGGGGCATACATCTACCCTCGAATTTGATCTTTAGGGATTAGATAAGAGTATTTTTTAGGACTTCTAATGAATTTTTTTTGTAGGATGCAATTCCTAACATTGTGGTTTTGCAAATAACTACACAGGGGGCTTCATTCTCCCACCTTTTAAATGAGTATCCTTTTATGAAAAAAAAGGTGCATTGTTTGTTTAGAGTCCTTTAGATTACATATGCACGTAGAGTCATATGGGCGCTAAATGTGCTGCCAAAAATTGTATACCTTTGAAGAAAAGGACAATTTTGTGCCCGTTTTGGTCCTACTTTAAGTCCCCTTTCATCAATTATCACCCTAAAACAACATTTATAGGCCCTTAAGGTTCATTAATTTTGACTTTGAGGCTTGTTATACCTAAGGAATCATTCAACCCCTGACAAACAACATCAAAATTATTCAAAAAACACTAATTCCACTTCAAAATCCCTTAGTGGGACTAGGTCACCCAAGCTGGCAACCTAGTCCTTTTTGAGGATTTTTATAATTTTAAGCGGAAAAATGAATATTTTATCAAAAATTGCCGATGGGTGTCGGCCCCTTAAGTTAAAATTATTGACAATTAGGTCTTGTTGCTTATAAATACTTGTTTTTAGGTCATTTTGCCACTCTCTCAGTCATTTTTCACATCCAACTCCAAGAATCAAGTGCAAAACATCTTCCTCATCTCTCTCACAACAAATGTTGAAGCTTTTGGACAGCAAACTAGGGCTTTTTGTAGGTCTTCAAGCTCACTCCAAATTCAAGATCACACATTGACAAAGGTTGAACATAGATGCCTATGGATATTCATGGAGAAATCTAGGTTGAGGAGGTGCAACTAGCCACCAAATCACACCTAAAGACTGTTTTCAAAGTGACTCCATCTTCTACATTCAGCCCATCTTCAGATTTGACATTTGCATCCCATTTGCATTCCTTTTTAAACTCATTTGTAATATTGTAGGGTTTCTAGGATTGAAGTCTTGCATCATTCCAAATATTTTGCATGCATCTTATTCTAGCACAATAGAATAGGGTTTTATCTTATTTTAGGTTTTCCTAGTTCTAGACACACTTAGGGCTAGGGTTTTATGCAGCTTTTCTATCTCATTGCAATTTTAAATATAAAATAGGGGTTTAACCAAGGCAAACCCCACATTACAAACCCAAATGTCTTCTACTTTGCAGGTTATTTTACAGATTTGAGTCCAGATTCCTATGAAGAAACAACATATAGACCATAGGCCTCCGTGTCCACTTTCAGTTTTCCAAAAAAATGGAAAGGGACTAGGTCGCCCATAGTGGCGACATAGTCCCACTGGAGGTTCCCGACACAAAATTTTTGCAGATTTGGAGACCCAGTTGGCAGATATGGCATTCAGAGTAGTTTACCTGAAAAGGGACTAGGTCGCCCCACTTGGCGTAAGTGTCCCAGTTGACTCAGAATCCATATTTCTTAGGTTTTCCAAGGATTCCACAACTTCCTCTTCGGCCTACAACACTTTCCAGGTGCACCCATTTGATTTAATAGGTTATTTTGATTAGTTTAGTCCTTATTTTATCACTACTGCATTACATCATGTGTTTTCCAGCAACATAAGCTCTCTAAGTTTAGGTTAGGCAATTAGATTTACATCTTACATTTCAGTACTAAGCATATTCCATCACATATTCAATCTCTAGTATTGAATAAATCACAAGGTTTAATGCCCGGTTGGTAAAGGAAAACCCTCTCCCTCCTAGGTGAAAACCCTGCAAAGTTTTAGAGGACTCATTCCTATACCTCCACCTAAAGCATTAAATTTTGTAATTCACCTTTACAAATTAATAACCTAGATAATGAAAATGAGAGTTTTGATTATTCTTGTGAGGAATGTGAATCCGCTTGTGAAGATAATCTAGAGGCATTCTTCGTATCTGAAGGGTACAACAAAATCATTACTTACAAGGATTTTTACTTACAAGCAAATGAACAACGTGCATGTAAAGAATTATTGGAATGCAATTTGGTTATAGCAGAAATGGAAAATTCTAATAGTGTGGTTGGTGATGAATTCAAAGATAAGACTGCGTGTGTTCAACATCTTGAGCCTAAGCATAAAGCTAAGGATGATGAGAGAGTTATGTTATTGGCCAATGGAATCAAGCCCCAGTTATTTATGACTATCTATATAAAATAAAAAAAGGAATATGTGAATGTCTTAGCGGATATGGACAGGGTTGTATTTGACAGGGAAGTAAATCAAGAGGCCTGTATGGTTGCAAATGAGCAACATTTAGGGAGTAAGAATTATTTTATATCAGAACCAGTGCATTTACCAATTGAGGAAACATCTGGGCATTGTTTTTATAGGCCTTATCACTCCTGAAATATTCAGTTCATCTTATGAGACATCTTGCTTTGAGATGGTTGCTGATACAAGAGGTAAACTGAACTATATTGATGAACTTGAAATGGAGATATTCTTTGGCACTTGGGATAGTTTGGATAAAGATACTTGTAGGGACATCCATGAACGAAATGAGAACAAGATTGATATGGATCATGGTGAATAAATTTCCCAAGAAAATAGAATAGATGACAACATAATTGGTTTATACTGCTCCAGAAGGAATATGGACACCAATTTGAACAAAAGCTTGTATATGAGCATTTTTTTGTTCATTACACAAAGTGAGTGTGTGTTTGGTGTGGGGCAAAAATAAGATGATTATTACCCTGGAATACTAGAATTGAAATTAAAATATCATTTCTAAGGGTTAGAGTATGTGCCCCTAGATGGGATTCCGAAAAGGAGTATGTATAAGGGTTTTCATTTTAGAAAGCAAAGTGAATTTTATGTTAGCTTATGTGATGATATTGATATGGTGGACTATGAATGTTTCATTTTTCCTATCCACTTGGATGGAAATTTGATGGAATATGGTTGTAAGATGAATCAGGTAGAGGACTACACTGATTGAGTGTTCCAATCAATGCTCGACTATGGTTCTTAGTTGGATATGAATGAAAAGAGTAAAAATGCATTCAAACATATGTCTGTAATGGTTGATTCTAGTATCTTCAATATCATCAATGAGTGGATAATTCATGAGAATTTTCTTAGACTTGGCATGGTACAAATAGTGGAAAACAAAATTTTTGACAAAGGAAAGTATTAGTCTTAACTGTGGTGGCTTGGGGCCACCAAATAAAGTTGAATTCTGATACAATTATAGAATGTAGAGTGAAAGCTTGCATATTAGATGAGGCTTCAATAAAAATGGAAATTGGATCTCTTGGCATGGTCTTGTAACTTATGTAAATGTTGTACATATGTGTTTCACTTTGCTCTGGTTTTCTTGCTCAACCTGGGTTGGTTCTTGCCTTTTGGTCCTCTGTGTCTGGTTTGCTTCACCTAAAATTATAGAATCTCTATATATCCCTGAGGAATAGACATCCCCAACTAGAGCCATTGATGGAACCCCTAAAATTTTTGCTTAATTTTTATAACTTTGTAAAATTTAGCTAGTTTCAGTGTGCCTAGATTGATGGTTTTGCTCATGGCTCCTACCTTGGAATTTTATTTCTCTATTTTGAAATCCTAAGTCTTTGGCCTAGTCGATGTTATGTTCTATCATTGACCCTTTATTTCTTGTTCCCCGTCATCCTAAAACATCTTATGTCATTCAAACTCATGAATTTACTGATCCCTTGTGCCTAGGTTTGATTTTTTTTAATTTTTACAAGGTTACGTGATTGACCTTGCTTGGCCTTTACATCCTTTGAAAAATATGTTTTAATATCCATTGAGGCATTTTATTCGACATCCTAGGTAGTTCTCTTTCTCAAAATAACTTGAGGGCACATGCTAAATTCTTCACCTAAAGTCCTGTCCACCGTCTCCTTTATTGCTCATCGCGGATAGCTATTATAGTTGTAAGTTCAAATGCACGATGAACAATGAGCGATGAGTGTTTCTCATTTATTTTGTACATCGCCGATAGGTTTTGAATGATCAATGTTAAATTAGTGATGCACGATGGACTTGTTTTGTATGTTATATTTGGTATCTCTTGTATAGATAATTTCTCATGTGTTTTGTAATATGGATTAGCAATACATGATGGACCTTGGCACTCTTTGTATTTTCGCCTATCGCTCATCATAGATCCATTTTAAGATTTGAGTTTCAAATTAGTGATGAGCGGTGACGTCATTCATTTAAGCTCTCCTTCACTTATTTGAATTGGTCTTGTGAGCGATGTATCTTGTGCCTTTGATTTTCATGCAGGTGCATGTGTCTTAATCTTTCTCGATTGCCTTTTTACCCATTGCTAATGTGATCTAAAGAACAAAGAATGAATTAACAATGTGTGATGAAAGGGGAATGTGATCAAGGATGGGTCTTAGATCTGATGATTGAGATATTATCACGTGAATTCTCGCATGGCTATTAGAACTTGCGAGAGGTAATGTGTATCAATGATGTGCGATGTGAGATGAAGATGTCCAAGAAGGAAAGTAATCCAATGGCTGTGATTCCATTGCACTGGTTCTCTTGTCACTGATTGAACCCTAGAGGGTTGGGGCAGTTCCATGACAGGTGGTGGAATGTTGAGCATTTGTCCTTTCATTTGTTGGCTCTTTGTACTTCATCGATATGAAAGAATGAGCATGGAATAGTGTGGTGATGCATGGTAATTGTTAGATTAGAGGTGACTAATGAAGTTAAAAGTAAAATGTGGCAAATTTATGTGGTAATATCACCATTTTTGAGGCACAGGTTGTAAAGGCCAGAAAATACACTTGATGATGTTTTAAATCCAAAAGGATCAACGACCTAGATTCAAAGCTGTTCGACTAAGTTATAAAATCGCTCATGTGAGGCACCACTTGATCATTAATGGCTACACACTCCTAATTTTTCTACTTAATGCAGATTACTTGCCGATCTATCTCACCATTTATGACCTTCGTGAATTGTGAAGTGTGAGCCAAAACGAGTAGCGTGTGAGTTTTTGATTTTCAATTGTAGAAGTATTAAAGTGTTTATCCTTGGTAGGTTGGTTTTCATGTGTGCTCTATTCTACCTCATGCATTTCTTGGTGTGAGAGTTTCATTCTCTAGGTTTGCTTGAATTTCCTAGGTTTGAGGGTTTTCTATTCTGGTTCTGGGTTTTTGGTTGGTGTGTCTTTTCATAGTTGGTGGTTGGCTATTTTCTTATGTTTTCAAGGGATGGATAAGTCAGGTGTTTTTGTTCAACCCATTCAGAGATTAATAAGGCTCAGTGTGTTTGAATTTCAAGAATACATTTCTGTTAGTGAGCATGAGTCACCCGGGGCTTCCACACCACCAAAGGGCAAGAGCAAAGCTTGTGGAAAAAAAAAGAAGGATGGTGTTGTGAGAACCTACAATCTAAGGAGTCAAATTATTTTTGAAGAATTGATTAAAGTTAAAGGGAAGGAGTTGGTTAAGCCTAAGAAGAAGATAAAGAAAAGAAAAAAGTATCACAAGGATTATCTAGGGAGGCACAACTCTCCTATTGATATTTTTGACAGCCCTTCGAGCGATGGAGGAGATACTGACCCAAAGTATAGCCACTATCTGCTTTCTGTATTACCATATGAGGATTCTGATGAGGGAGGAGTAGTTGCTCCTCCAATTTCAGCGTGAGCACATAGAGGGCGAGCATTCTTTGATGTTGATGAATCAAAGTAGCATCTCGACCCAATTTCTATTTTTCATGAGACCATTGCCACTACATAAGGGTCGTCCTCTTCAAAATGGATATCAATTTTTGTATTTGGTGCTGATGTGGAGATCTTTTGGGTTGGTGTGATGGTGAAGTGTTGGTTTCCATATCCTAAATGGAAAATATGTTTTTTCTAGGAAGTGTGTAAGTTATGGCCTTTGGTAGTTGTGGATAATCTTCTTTGGTCTATGTGGACGCAGGTTTTTGGTGATGCTACATCAAAAAATGGTGCCTTTTGGAAGGTTGGCTCGTCTTCTTCAACTGGCTGCATGGAGTTTGTTATCTTTGGCTTCCCCTTGTTCTAAAATGATTGAATGTAACCATCTGGAGAATATCTTTGAAATTAGGATGAAATTTTCCCTCAAATGAAAATGTAGTTACATTTCATCCTGTCGCTTATTTGTACCCATTTCTTTATAAATGGGATTCCAGGGCCTAAAAAAGAGAGGTTGGGTAGTGATATATTCAGGTTTCTAGACACATAGGGATAAAAAAAGGGTTACTGGTTAGTTTAGCAATTTATCTTAAGTTCTAATATGTCAATATGCATATGTAATATTAGTGGTAATACTGGTAATATAGAATAGTAATATAGCAAGTTCAACACCATTTTTCTCTCCTATGTACTAGTTTCACAAGTTATGAATAATATAATCAAGGTTATTTTATTTGTCTCTATCAATTTTAGATGGATGTATGGATTTATTCTTGTGTGTTAATTCAAGTTATTACATTTGTAGATACTTGAATATAGCTGTAAATTTGTATTGAACTCAATACTAGGATGCTAGTAAGAAGTAAGGGTTAGAACGCAATGCTGAAATACTGTAATGCAACATTTCAGAGCTTCATATATTGTTAGGTTTGGAAATTACTGTCATGTTGTGTATGTAGTGATATTGACTCCATTTTAAGGATTAGGCACTGGACTAGGATAAGTAATTATATTGTGATGTGTTGATTTTCTTGGTTATTACCCATTCATCAAATTAAATTCTATAAAAGGGTTACAAATTTATGAGGTTTTGTCATTCTCATGCTCTAAGTGTGAATTATACTTGAGAAGCAAAAAAATTCTTTAATATATTCACTTATTGAGCATTTGTGTGATAATAATTTGTGTTTGTTGCAGTGTTTGTGATACAAAATGGCATAAGGATATTATAATGAACATACTGCTAGGTATCATTCTCCCAGGTTTTACAAAGGTTGAAGTGAAGAAGTAAGGGCCTCAGAACCTTTACTTAAGTTTTGGCCAATCCTTACCCTTACTAACCATTGAATTTTGATAGATTCATAGGTAAGTAGTGAGATTAATTTTGGTTCCCATAAAAAATAACCATAAGTAACCATCAATGACTATTACACTCGCTATATTAATAATATGATGTTTATAATAAAATTAGATTTATTTGGTAGTCCTAATTCTTTTGTTTGTGCTGCAATTGTCTAATATGCTTCATACACCATTCTAAAACCCAAGTTCTTGTACTTATAGGAATAATGCTTTCTCAAAACTATCAAGTGGTAATACAAAATCATGAGAAAAAAATCAAACTATATGAATTCCAACTCCCCACTTAAATAAAATATTGACTGAATGTGCCCCACTTTCATGCACACAAACTTAGCTTATAATATTCTCTCATAATAAACAAAAATACGATCCAAAGATTCCTTAGGTATTCCATTCTCATAGATCTTTTACAATGTCACTCATGCATTCAAGATTCTCTTAAACTATCTACATCATAGGTGATCACGATGAGGTTAACTTCAAATGAATAACTCGAAATTCCCTTGCTAAGCTTCACATGCTCTTTTATAATGGCTTAAAATTAGACTTGAGATTTGTCAAGATCATCAAAATAAGGATGTTGCATTGATTTTTTGGTTGAGATTCTCTTGGATGGATCATAAATCAACATTTTATACAAGGAGACACCAATCAATTTTTAGTAGTTTACTTACAAATAAGAAAAGTAAAAGAAGAAAAAGAAAGAGCATCCAAAATGGAAATCAAATGAAAATAGAGGAAAGGCACTTATGGACAACAAATCCACACCATTTGGTTCCAATTCGAGAATATCAAGGCTTAAATCTTGATGCTTCCATTGAGGTTAGGCATGCCAATCTCTCAACTTAGTCACTCCTGACCATACATCTTCATTGGGAGTTCCAAGATACATATTGCACACAATAGCCTCTCATGAATAGAATAACTTGAAATTCAAGATGCTCTTATAATTTCTACAACATAGGTGCTCATGATGAGGTTAACTTCGAATGAATAACTTGCAATTCCCTCTCTAAGCTTCACACACACTTTTATAATGGATTAAAATAATAATTGAGATTTGTCAAGATCATAAAATAAGGATGTTGCATTGCTTTTTTGGCTGAGATTCTCTTGGATGGCTCATAAATAAACATTTTCTACAAGGAGACACCAATCAATTTTTAGTAGTTTACTTGCAAATAGGAAAAGTAAAAGAAGAAAAATAAAGAGCGTCCAAAATGGAAATGAAATGAAAATAGATGGAAGACACTTACAGACAAAAAATCCACACCATTTGGTGCCATGTCGGGAACAACAAGGCTTAATTCTTGATGCTTCCATCGAGAATAGGCATGCGAGTCTCTCAACTTACTCACTTCTAGCCATACATCTTCATTGGGAGTTCCAAGATACCTATTGCAAACAACAACCTCTCATGAATAGAACATGAATAGAACGTAACCAAACTATTACTTTCCAAACTTTTGGAAACTTGTAACCTATTATAAAAACAACACAATTTAATCTTCCACTTAGCTTACTAATCTATAGATAATATCCTACACCTTTTATTTTACATATTTTTGAGAAAAAATAAAATACCATTGAACTCTATATCTTTTTCCACAGTTCTAAACATAAAGTGTGCTACATTTACAAGTTTGATAACTTCATAAATCACCTAAATAAATGATATAAAAACTAGATGATAGCATTGGCATCATACAAATTAATGTGCATACAAGTACAAATTAATAAGAACCAATGTACATACTTACAAATTAATCCAATGAACCATCCAGGTCTTCTCTACTCTTTATTGTGTCAAGTATTGCCACATGGTAAGACTCACACACCTTCCACAAGGTCTTTTTCAAAGGTCTACCCCCATATTTGGTCAAACAAACATTGGATGCCACGAAAAGGTTCAAGTAATGAAGAATCTTTTGATGCGTGTCAAAGTCCTGAAACAACCAAAATTTAACACTCTTATGTGGGTACCTTCTAAGCCATGTTCCAATAACAACTAGGCCTATAGGGTATTTGATGTTTTCTCCATCTATAACTGGGGCCTCCAATTTATTTTTGGCCTCAACACAATGACATAAGTAATAATTCATTCCCTCTTCATTTTCTTCATTTGCAATAACTGCATAAACATGCCCTGCATTGATATGTGCAACAAATTAAATGAAATTAGTCAACATTACAAATATACTACAAATTAAGATAACAATAGGAATCTCAAAAACTATGCAAGTAGATATATTACCTGGTTGAACTAGATATGATATATGGTCAAAGTCAACCAATGAATCCATCTATGTTAGTTCCAATGTTGTTGAAGGGCGATGCATGTGTAGTGGGCTAAGATAACTTAATGACCATTTCTCAACCCACTCCTTTGACTCATAATCATCCTAGGCTTGCATTGTACATGAACAAAATGATGCCATCTTTCGTGTATGGATACTCCATGAACCTGAATTTGAGATAAGGAAAAAGTGTAGCTCACTCGATCCCATCAATGTACAACAATCATCATATGGTGCAATGTTAGTTTCATCCATCAAGCTAGTGTTTTACAAGATCACTAGCTTGTCAATGCAGTAGGGTTGATAAGGTAGGGGAAATGTGAGAAAATGCCTCATAGAAATGGGGTCTCACGGTGATGTACATCACCATGAGGCCCTATTTCTATGAGACATTTTATCATGTTGCCCCTACCTTGTCAGCCTTACTGCATTGACAAGCGAGTGTTTGACAAGCTCACTAGCTTTCCAATGCGGTAGGGTTGACAAGGTAGGGGCAGTGTGAGAAAATTCCTCATAAAAATGGGTTCTCAGGGTGACGTAGCATAGAAATGGGGTCTCACAGTGATGTACATCACCATGAGACTCCATTTCTATGAGTCATTTTCTCATGATGCCCCTAGCTTGTCAACCCTACCGCATTGGCAAGCTAGTGAGCTCACTAGCTTTCCAATGCTAGCATATTTTACATACATGTCTACGAAAACATAACTGTCAAACAATTCACATGCCTTGTCCATGACTCCATTTTGAGCCTATCTTGCTATCAAGGCATGCCACATGACCAAGTTTATTTAAGGCATTCCATCAAAAAAATAATGTGAGCTACATCACCATGAGACCCCATTTCTATGAGGCATTTTATCACACTACCCCTACCTTGTTAACCCTACCGAATTGGAAAGCTAGTGAGCTCACTAGCTTGTCAATTTACTAGGGTTGACAAGGTAGGGGCAGCGTGAGAAAATGCCTCATAGAAATGGGGTCTCATGGTGATGTACCTTGGGGTAGTGTGAGAAAATGCCTCATAGAAATGGGGTCTCACTATGATGTACATCACCGTGAGACCCCATAGCTATGAGGAATTTTCTCACACTGCCCCTACCTTATCAACCCTAACGAATTGGCAAGCTAGTGTTTGACAAGCTCACTAGCTTGTTAATGCGATAGGGTTGACAAGGTAGGGGTAGTGTGAGAAAATTACTCATAGAAATGGGGTCTCACGATGATGTAGCATAGAAATGGGGTCTCATAATGATGCACATCACCGTGAGACCCCATTTCTATGAGGCATTTTCTCATGCTTCCCCTACCTTGTCAACCCCACCGCATTGACAAGCTCACGAGCTTGCCAATGTGGTAGGGTTAACAAGGTAGGGGTAGTGTGAGAAAATGGTAAATCACCATGAGACCCCATTTCTATGAGGCATTTTCTCATGCTGACCCTACCTTGTCAACCCTATCACATTAGCAAGCTAGTGAGCTCACTAGCTTGCCGATGCTACCACCTTTTTCATACATGTCTAGAAAAATATTATTGTCAAAAAATTCACATGACTTGTCCATGCTTCCATTTTGAGCCTATCTTGCTATCAAGGCATGCCAAATGACCACATTTCTTTAAGGAATTCCATCCAAAAAAATCACGTGACCATTGGCAAGCTAGTGAGCTTACTAGCTTACCAATGCGGCAGGGTTGACAAGGTAGGGGCCGCATGAGAAAATTCCTCATAGAAATGGGGTATCACCGTGAGACGCCCTTTCTATGAGGTATTTTCTCATGTTGCCCCTACCTTGTCAACCCTACCGAATTGGCAAGTTAGTGAGCTCAATAGCTTTCCAATGTGGTAGGGTTGACAAGGTAGGGGCAACATAACTTGCTAATGTGGTAGGGGCAGCATGAGAAAATTCCTCATAGAAATGGGGTCTCACACATCACTATGAGACCCCATTTCTATGAGGAATTTTCTCATGCTGCCCCTACCTTGTCAACCCTATCACATTGGAAAGATAGTGTTTTGTCAATAGAGATGAAAACCAAAATAGTTTCAAAGATCTATCAATGTGGGAGGAGTATATTCCAATTTTGTAGAGACATGTATGGAAAATTTGGTAGCATAGACAATGCAATTAGTTGTTGACAAGGTAGGGGAAGTGTGAGAAAATTCCTCATAGAAATGGGGTCTGATGGTGCTCTGCATCATCGTGAGTCCCCATTTCTATAAGGAATTTTTTCATGCTACCCCTACCTTGTCAACCCTACCACATTGACAAGCTAGTGTTTTGTCAATAGAGATGAAAACCAAAGTAGTTTCAAAGATCTATCAATGTGGGAGGAGTATATTTCAATTTTGTAGAGACATGCATAGAAAAATTGGCAGCATAGACAATGCAATCAGTTGTTTGATAAAATGAACATCACCATGACACCCCATTTCTTTGAGGCATTTCTTCAAACAACTAATTGCCTTGTCTATGTTTTTTGATAAAATTATTTGGTAGACATGTATGGAAAATTTGGTAGCATAGACAAGGCAATCAACTACTTAGTATATCTATTTGACAAAATACATCAATGAGATATTTCCTTGTGGACTAGAATGATTGCAAGATATGCACAAAATATATTTTCAATCATATGCAATTTGTAGGTGTAAAACCAAATTCAACTACATTTTCTAACATCCCCCATGCCTATACCAAAATGAAATCTTTCTAGAGTGGTATGCACATCCATAGTAAGGGATTGAGAAATGATGTATTATTTTACTTGCTTATAAATTTTATCAAATATATGTGTATACAAAATGTGGAAGCATACACAAGGTAAGTCAATTGTTTAACAAAATTCCTCAAAGAGATGTGGTTTCAAAATGTAATTAGCAAGTGTAAAGAATTGTGTAATTTAAAATGTGCATTAACAAGGTAAGGTTATAATGAAAAACAAACAATGATCAAAATGGAATAGGAAAAATAAAAAAATCAAAGAAAACCAAAATAGAATGAAAGAAAAAGTGTAAAGACTTCACATACCTAAAAAACCAGAGTTTGGAATGGAGGAGTTCTACCCAATTATGTAGCCTTTCCTTCTTCTTTCTTCAAACTCCTCAACAATTTTAATTTTTTGAAATCTTGTTCCCCTCCAAACTTCAATTATATATCACTCTTCAATGGAATTCAGACTTGAATTGATATTATATACCTTTCAACATGATTTTTTTTTTCCATTTCATGCAAAAGTGGTGGAAAGATCATGAAAAAGGAGGCGGAATGTGAAAAACTTGCATGCACACTTCACAAAATCACCAAAAAGCTTGTTTTTGTCAGAACACACACATAACCAAGAGAATAAGAAGGCCGTGGGCCTTGAGATCATGATTATATTGAGTTTTTAACCATTTTTAGAGTAAGTAAAAATGTGCTCGTGTTATAATGCGCTCATGTTATAATGAGAGTGCATTATGTCTTGCTAAAATAACAACCATATCTCTACTACTTTAAAATGTGCTTGAATTATGAGAAAGTTGTCTTTTATATTTATTTTCTCTCTTTCTCTCTATCCCCTACCCTTAAACCCTTAAACCATTTACCCTCTACCCTCTATCTCTCTCCCCCTCTCTCTCTCTGTATCTCTCAAGTATCTCTCTCTCTCACTTACTCACTCCTGTCTCTATCCCCTCTACCCTCTAACCTTAACCCTCTACCATCTCTCTCTCCCACTTCAAGTATCTCTCTCCTACCTCCTCTCCCTCTCTCAAGTCTCTCTCTCTCTTTCTCTCTCTCTCTCTCAATTCTCTCCCTCCTACCCCTCTCCCTATCTCAAGTTTCTCTCTCTCTCACTCACTCACTCCTTATATCTCTCCCCTCTACCCTTAACCCTAAAACCTTAAACCCTCTACCATCTACTATTAACCCTCTCCCTCTCTCTCTCCCCTCTACCCTTAACCCTTAAACCCTCTAACCTCTACCCTCAAACGCTCCCCCCTCTACACTTAACCTTCTACCCTCAATCGTTAACCCTTAAACGCTTAAACCATCTAACCTCTACCCTCTATCTCTCTCCTACTCCCTCCCTCTCTCTCTCTCTCTCTCAAATCTCTCCCTCCCA
Organism: Sequoiadendron giganteum; assembly: GCA_007115665.2. NCBI lineage: Eukaryota > Viridiplantae > Streptophyta > Pinopsida > Cupressales > Cupressaceae > Sequoiadendron > Sequoiadendron giganteum. The sequence goes on from CM021101.1 coordinate 275,674,949, forward strand.
CCCTAATCCTTAAACTCTCTAACCTCTATTCTCAACAAAATACCCTCTACCCTCAATCCTAATCCCTCAACCCTTAAACCCTTAAACCCAAGTAAAATCTCTACCCTAATCACTCAACCCTCAACCCTTAATACCTCAACACTTAAACCCTGAATATTGAACCCTCTACCCTCAACCCTCAACCCTTAAACCCTAATCCCTCAACACCTATACCCTCTACCATATACATTGGAACCTCAACCCTAATCCATCAACCCTATACCCTCAATCCTATACCCTCAACCATTAAACCCTCTACCCTTTACCATCTACCCTATACATTAAACCCTTAGCCCTCAATTCTCAACCCTCAACCCTTAATCCATCAACCCTCAACCCTTCAACCATAAACCATCAACCCCTATACCATATACCCTATACATTGGACCCTCCACCTAATCCTTCAACCATATACCCTCAAAACTATACCCTAAAAACTCTACCTTCAACACTTAACCCTCAACCCTAAGCCCTTCAACCCTAAACCCTTAAAACTTCTACCCTCTACCCTCTACCCTCAATCCACTACCCTCTACCCTCAAACCTAATCCCTCAACTCTTAAACCCTTAGACCCAAGTAAAATCTCTACCCTGAAACCTTAATCCCTCAACCCTTAAACCCTCAACCCTCTATCCTCTACCCTCAACCCTTAAATCCTAATCCCTCAACCCCTATACCCTCAACCCTCTACCCTCTACCCTCTACCCTCTACTCTCAACCTTAAACCCTCAACCCTTAAACCCTAAAACCTTAAAACCATCTACCCTCTACCCTCTACCCTATACATTAAACCCTCAACCCTAAATTCTAACCCCTCAACCCTTAATCCCTCAACCCTGAACCCTTAAACCCTAAACCCTCAACCCCTATACCCTCTATCCTATACATTGGACCCTCAACCCTAATCCTTCATTCATATACCCTCAAACCTATACCATAAACCCTCTACCCTCAACCCTTAACCCTCAACCCTAAACACTTAAACCCTAAACCCTTAAAAATTCCACCCTCTACCCTCTACCCTCATCCCTCAACCCTATACCCTCAACACAATACCCTAAACAATCAACCCTATAGGTCCTCAACCCTATACCCTCAATTCTTAGCCCTATACCCTATACATTGGATCCTCAACCATCATATATTTGTGTCCCTCCCTCCTCTTCTCTCCTTCTCTCTATCTCACTTCTCCCTCCATCTCTCCCACCATCCATCCCTCCCTCTCTACCCTAATCCCTCAACCCTATACCCTCAACCCTCAACCCTCAACCCTCAACCCTCAACCCTATACCCTCAACCCTTAAACCCTTAAGCACTCAACCCTAAACCCTCAACCCCCAGCCCTTAAACCCTCTACCCTCAACCCAATACCCTCTACCATTGACCCTAATCCTTCAACCCTAATCCATCAAACCTTAAAACCTTAAACCCTTAAACCCAAGTAAAGTATCTACCCTAATCCCTCAATCCTCAACCCTTAATCACTCAACCCTTAAACCCTCAACACTCAACCCTCAACCCTCAACCCTCACCCCTCAACCCTCAACCCTCCACCCTCAACCCTCAACCCTCAACCCTTAAACCCTAATCCCTCAACCCCTATAGCCTCTACCCTATACATTGGACCATCAACCCTAATCCCTCAACCCTATACCCTCAACCCTCCACCCTCAACCTTAAACCCTCAACCCTCAACCCTTAAAACCTCTACCCTCTACCCTCTACCCTATACATTAAACCCTCAACCCTTAAAACCTCTACCCTCTACCCTCTACCCTATACATTAAACCCTCAACCCTTAATCCCTCAACATTCAACCATTAAACCCTAAAACATCAACCACTATATCCTCTACCCTCTACCCTCTACATTGGACCCTCAACCCTAATACTTCAACCATATACCCTCAAACCTATAGCCTAAACCCTCAACCCTCAACCCTTAACCCTAAAACCTTAAACCCTAAACCCTTAAACCTTCTATGCTCTACCCTCTACCCTCAACCCTATACTCTCAACCCAATACCCTAAACCATCAACCCTATAGGTCCTCAACCCTATACCATATATTATCAACCCTCTACCCTATACATTGGATCATTAACCATCATATATCTCTATCCCTCCCTCATCTTCTCTCCTTCTCTCTATCTCTCCATCTCGCTTCTCCCTCCATCTCTCTGTCCATCCATCCATCCCTCTCTACCCTAATCCCTCAACCCTTAAACCCTTAAACACTCAACCCTAAACCCTGAACCTTGAACCCTTAAACCCTGAACCCTAATCCCTCAATCCTTAAACCCTTAAACCCAAGTAAAATATCTACCCTAATCCCTCAAACATTAAACCCTCAACCCTCAACCCTCAACCCTCAACCCTCAACCCTCAACCTTGAAACCCTAATCCCTCAACCCCTATACCCTCTACCCTATACATTGGACCCTCAACCCTAATCCCTCAACCCTATACCCTTAACACTCTACCCTCAACCTTAAACCATCAACCCTTAAGCCATAAACTCTTAAACCCTCAACCCTCTACCATCTACCCTATATATTAAACCATCAACCCTAAATTCTCAACCCTCAACCCTTAATCCCTTAATCCTCAACTCTTAAACCCTAAAACCTCAACCCCTATACCCTCAAACCTAATCCTTCAACCATATACCCTCAAACCTATACCCTAAACCCTCTACCATCAACCCTTAACCCTCAACCCTATACCCTTCAATCCTAAACCCTTAAACCTTCTACCCTCTACCCTCAACCCTAATCCCTCAACCATATACCCTCAACCCAATACCCTAAACTATCAACCCTATAGGTCCTCAACCCTATACCCTCAATTCTCAACCCTCTACCCTATACATTGGATCCTCAACTCTCATATATCTCTGTCCCTCCCTCCTATTCTCCCCTTCTCTCTACCTCACTTCTCCCTCCATCTCTCCCTCCCTCCCTCCCTCCCTCTCTACCCTAATCCATCAACCCTAAATAATCAACCCTTAAACCCTTAAACCCTTGAACACTCAACCTTAAACCCTAAACCCTTGAACCCTTAAACCCAAGTAAAATCTCTACCCTAATCCCTAAACCCTAAACCCTTAATCCCTCAACCCTTAAACACTAAACCATATACCATATACCCTCAACCCTCAACCCTAAAACCCTAAAACCCTAAAACCCAAGTAAAATCTCTACCCTAATCAATCAACCCTCTACCCTCAATCCTCAACCATTAAACCCTAATCCCTCAACCCCTATACCATCTACCCTATACATTGGACCCTCAACCCTAATCCCTCAACCTTATAATCTCAATACTCTACACTCAACCTTAAACCCTCAACCCTTAAACCCTCTACCCTCTACCCTCTATCTTATACATTAAACCCTCAACCCTCAATTCTCAAACCTCAACCCTTGATCCCTCAACCCTCAACCCTTAAACCCTAAACCCTAAATCCTCAACCCCTATACCCTCTACCCTATACATTAGAGATTCAACCTAATCCTTCAACCATATACCCTAAAACCTATACACTAAACCCTCTACCCTTTAATCCTAAATCCTTAAACATTCTACCCTCTACCCTCAACCCAATACCCTCTACCCTCAACCCTAATCTCTCAACCCTATACCCTCAAACCCTATCCATTTATCTTTATCTATATAACTCACTTCTCTCTCTCCCTCCCTCTCTAATTGTCTCTATCTACCCTCTCCCTCTTTCTATGTTCCTCTCGCTCAATCAATCCCTACTTCTCTCTCTCAATCCCTCTATATATCTCTCTCTATCTCCCTCCCCCTACCTCTCCATCAATCCATCTCTCTCCCACTCCTCTCTATCCCTATCTCTTGGGTCTCTCTCCACACCCCCTCTCTTAGGTCTCTCCCTCTGGTACCCTACCTAGGTAACTCTCTCTCTCCCCCATCTCTCTCTATCTCTCCCACCCTACCTAGATAAGTCCCTCTCCCTCCTCCCCCCTCTCTCTCTCTCCCTCTCTCTTAGGTCACTCCCTCTGACACCCTCTCCATCACTCAGGTCTCTCACTCTCTCACTTCCTCTCTCTCACTCCCTCTCTCTCCCACTCCCTCTCTCCCACTCCATCTCACTACCTATCTCTCAAGTCTCTCCCTCTCACACCCCCTCACACTCTCAAGTCTCTCCCTCTGGCACCCTACCTACATAACTCTCTCTTTCTCTCCCTCTCTCTCAATTCCCTCTCTCCCATCCCCCCTCTCTCTCTCCCTATATCCCTCCCACCCTACCTAGCTAAGACCCTCTCGATCCAACCCCTTCTCTCACACTCCCTCTCTCTTAGTCTATCCCTTCAACCCCCTCTCCCTCCCTCAAGACTCTCTCTCACTATCTCTCTCTATCTCTCTCTCTCTTAAAATTATCCCTCCCTCTAAAGACATACATAAATACATACATACATGCATTGATACATACATACAGGCATACATACATACATACAAGCATGCATACATACATACATACATACATACATACATACATACATACATACATACATACATGATATACAAGAATACATGTACATACAAAAATATAAATATATAAACATACATTCAATAGAGTCGAATTTAACATAAATCAAGACATAATGTGAGCACATTATAACACTCACATTATGTCTTGCTAGACATGTCCCATACAAACACAAAAAAACATGTCAAAACTAAGATATAACACGGGCATGTTATAACATGCTCGCGTTATTTATTGCTTTGGGAATCCCCAAGCCTTAGGCTTGGTATTTTCCTTGGAATACCAACCCAAAGGCTTGGAGGACCTTCCCAATGACCAAAGACATGTTTTTGCAAATTCTACAATATTTCACATAATCGGGCTCATGCTCACTGTTAGGATTAGACGTGTTTCAATTTCGAACAAATCGAACACCTGGGTAATGTTAGGCTCTCCCTTATCTATCCAATGATGCAATTTTTTTCACTTTTTGACAATGTTAAGCCTTTGATCTATAATTTCTTTTGTTTGTGTGTCTTTTTTTTTGGTAAAAAGAAGTGTTTGGTGTTTTTTTTGGTTATAAATTAATTGTTCGTCAAAATTTTTAATAAATTACATTTTTAGAAACTAGAATCTGTTCTACAAATATTTTTTAAAAAATCAATTAGTTTCCAAAATTTGTAGGGGTAACATGGCAAAAATTCTATTTTTTAGGAAGTGTCCACTTTGAAAATTAGTAAAAAATCAAATATTCATTAAAAAATTATCAGAAAAATCATGCATCAACTGCATACTGTTAGCTAATTTCTCACCGAAGTGATTTTAAAAATACTAAAAGAAAGTTCATAGTGCTACGTCCCCACAAAAGTTGCTATGTTATGTTTTTCTGACAAAAACAAAACCAATTTATGTGGGTCCCTCCTTTGAACCCCTTAATCTCAACCATTTTCAAAATGAATTAGTAGATTAGAAAGTAGACTCGGAGCACATGATCCTTGTTTTTGTTGCATCTCAAAATTTTGAGTGTAACTATCCTCAATTTCATGTCCAAGGTCAGTATTTCTTGATTTTGGAAAAAAAGTGGCCACTTAAGCCCCCTTTTTGGCCCCCCATATTTTTGCACTTACCCTCGTGCGAATAAAGAAATTTTGTTGAGTTTCTTTAGGATATAATCTCCACACATACAAAGAGAGTCACAAATCCAACATCCGGATATTCTAAAATGTATGGTAATGGTTTGTAAAGAACAAATTGGTTTTCAAAATTAAGAATGATATACCATGAAGAAAATAAAGAATAGAAATAAGTTTTACAATTCTACATAAGATCAAAATAGAATAAGATCAAAATTAGAAAAAGTCTTGACATATCACAACAAACCAAAGAAAATAGAGATTTTTACAATCTACAATATTTAAGAGAAAGGGATTTGATAAATGTAACAATATTTCACCTAAATTCATAGTTCAAATGGTAAATTCTTATTCATATCATAATTCAAAAGTTGAAAAGAGAATTCAAATTATTTTAATACATGACACAACAAAGAGTATGATGATATCAAATTTTTGTGTCCTTTCTAATTGCAGCTCATGAAAACAAAACAAAACAAAAAAAGGTTAAAATAAGTAAAAACAAACATGTAAAGTGATCAAAGCTTGTGGTTAAGTCTCTAAAGCTCCATCATAAAATTTTAAATTGAAAAATCCATAAGAAGTTTCCATCTGGTATTATGGTTGGTGTTGATTCTTCCTTCAACCATGTAGCTACCATTAGTTGTGTTTGAATGGGAATTTGTCTTAAGAAATATATATATATATATATATATATATATATATATATATAATCCATCTTTCATGATTTTATATTCTCGAATAAATTGAAAAGAGTCCACTTCAAACTCTAACACTTTTCCATTCGTTTAGAATTCTATTGCCAAGTCCATGTATTATCATATTTACCCTTTCAAGCTCACCAATATATCGATATACATGCAAAATTAAACTACATTTGTGCACATCCACTCCATGTATCCTAATACCGTATTTTTAAGTTTGTGAGATTTCAATTCATTTTCATATTGAAGGTGCTATATTCCCCTTTTGAAGAATATCATACACCACCTTTAGTAGATTCATCTTTCACAATATTACTAGTTCGATTCTTGTTAAACCTCAAAGCTAGGTCACTGTTGTTCTTGTGAAGTTATTTTTAGAAGTACTCTCTCCCTACCACATAAAATTTTGCAACTCATGAGTAAGATCTCCTAGAGCTTTGCACAGTCAAGTATAATTGTCACCATTGATGGTGAATCATGGGCACTTTTAAACGATTCATTCTCTACAAAGTGATGAGTGATTAGGTCAAGAAAACTATAAAGTATTCATGAACTTAGATCAAATATTGAATTAAATCGTTTATTTACATTTTACTATTGGAATTCATCTATCATTAGTCTTCAAATGAGTTAAATTATAAACATCAAATGAATTCTAAAAATTCATATGCTAAATCAGATCACACCAGCTCTAGGTATTGTCTCTTGTAACATAATTAAGTGTATGCATCTTGAAAATTTCACTCTTTAAAATATTCAAGCAAATCCATAAGAGGCCACTATAATGAGACCAAAATCTAAAAATTGATATCCTATTGTTCAATAGCATAGAGAGCACCATATCCCTAGCTATGTAATGCTTTTATTCCACTAGAAGTCAAAAGTTTCTTGATAAGAAAAGAAGTTTTATAGAATGGAAATGAATCAAGTCTAAAATTAGAGGTTTGGTTTGCCTTAACCTATTCAAGTATGAATAAGAAATCCATAACCTTCCCATAATCAAAGATTGCAGACTAAAGTCATTGCCATAAAACATAGTGGTTGCAATAATTAATTAAAGTTAATGGAAGATACAATTATTGCTACTAGTATAAATGAAATAATGATCTCAAAAGCACTAAGAAACAACAAATGAAATAGTGAATATGCATCTACTAGAAGTTCACATGATTAGAAAACATCATGGCCAAGGTAGACATTCTTGTGGCCAAAAAACTTACATAGATTCAATTTTTCTAAGATCAATTGTGACACAAAAAAATGTCTAGACTATAGTAAAGACATATATCCCTCTCGAGTAAGTATCTCTCAAGGATTTGGTTGGATCGCTTGATCAACCATCAAGTCTAGTGGTAAAAATTCAAATGTGCATGGTCATCATCCCAATGCCTTGCATCCTAGCCAAGGTCTCCAAACAAATTGTGTAATATCATCAAAAACTTCCCTCCAATACTATAGTCTATTGGGTTGCCTATAATGAAGGTAATCAAAATACATATATGAATATGGATCATCATTATCCCTTTCATCGATATTGAGAGGCCATGTAACTATAACCCTATCCCATGTACAAACATGTAATAGATTGACGCTTGTCAAAATGTTGGCGCCTCATCTATATCACACCTGGTACATATTGTGATATAAATGTGCTAGTACGCATGGCCCGTAGGCATACCTGGTCCCCTCTATCATCATAGACTAAATGAAAATACCCCAACCCATGAGAAACCATCAAGAGTGTCTATCAGAAATTAATGGCCCTATGATCATTTCTACAAGTATGATAGTCATCTCATGAACCTCACTAATGTAGCGTGTCAAATCTATATGCCCATATACAACAGTAAGTCACTCCTCTCAGATCATCCTGCCATCATTGCTACTCCTTGGTCTACATCATATTGTACAAGATCATAGTGAATAGGGATCCTTAGGATGCACCAAACATCCTCCAATGTAATAGTCCACTCTCCAGTTAGCAAGTGGATTTTTTTTGTCTCTGACCTCCACCTCTCTACTAGGGTAGTCACCATAGCCTTGTGCACCCGAATCTCCAACATGCAAGCTATATGCTCTAATCCAACCACTACTAGGAATTGAACCTCAAATTCTTTGATGTGAGCTAATCGATCCAATAACTGCAGTCTCCTCTCTCTCGTGTATAGAGGATGAAGAGTGACCTAAAAGCATAAAGCCCACAATGTCAAAATTGCAAAAATGAGCTAAATTTTTTTAGGTCTACTAGTAAATTGAACAGATGCACCAGTTTGTGCAAACATGTCAGTTTTATCAAACACAAGAAAGTTTTTTAGAAAACATGTCACACTTTGGAAAATGTGATAAAGTCCTAAAAAGTACAAACATGTTAGCATTTTACAAACACTTTGATCTAAGTCAAACATGTTGGAGTTTTTCAATCATGTCACTATAACGAAAAAATAAGTATTGTTAAAGCACAAATTCAGATATACTATGAAAAGCATGTCAATCCTTATGGATTGTCATGTTCGTGTGTTCTAACTTTGGCTAACAATTTAAAAAGTGAAATTAGATTGCACATAAAAGTTTGATTTATGTGTATTGCAATACCTGCGTTGATTGGCCTTTGGAACTGATGAATGAGCTCTGCATGGTGCATCATGAATGTGTGTTTGAAGGATGAGGATGCAAAAATCTCTCTGAGAATATGAAATCTTGAAAGTTGAGTGTGAAACTGAGGAGGATTTGAACCCTAATTACCTATATAATCCCTCTAAACCTATGGTTTTGCCCATGGACGCCCTTTTGAGCTATATTTTGAGTGTCTTGATTTATCTTAATCATTATCCATGACCCCTAGGGCCTTATTTTTAATCCTCTTCTCATTTAAATTGGTCATGAACTCTTGTCATGAGCCCGACTTGAAAATTATTTTTTTCTAGCCAATCTCTTGAGGGGGAATCCTAGAATCCTATCATCCTTCAAACACTTCTTGGGGCATAGTGGGGCATCCAAAATTTGATTTGAGTAGCACAAGTCTTTGAAACATAACAAGTACATTATTTCAAAGAGGGTAAAAATGTAGACATGCAAAATTTCCTGACTTGTATCGCACATCGTTAATCTTGCATTTCTATCATATTCACCCTTGATCATTGAATTCACATCATTTTCATTATTTACATTATTAATTCCCCTTTTAACATCACTTCACCTTATTTCATCTATTAATTAAGTAATTTTGAATTATTTAATTAATTCATCCTATTTCACTAATTTTCCTCTAATCTCCCCTAATTGGATAATTTAAATTATTTAATTAGCCCCTAAATCTAATTTTATTTTAAAGTCCTATGATTAAATAATCTTGAATTATTTAATTATCAAATTCTCATCCCATTCATTTGAGATATTCCTTTTTTAATAAAGAATATCATAATCCTTCATAATTAAATTATCTTGAATTATTTAATTGTCCTAATTTCCCTCTCAAAGGAATATTCCAAAGGATTATTCTCTTTCAAAATATCTCATTCTTCTCATTCATTATTATCCCTCCATTTAAAATATCCTCAACTAATTTTCCTGAAATTATTGAGATATTTGAGTTCAAATTGATCTTGATACTTCATCTTCCTTGATTCACTCAAATTCGTGGGTCTTGAGGTTTAATACAATCCAATGATTCAAACATGAAAATCTATAAAATTTCAATGGGCCCTTGGTCTACTGGTGAAGTTGAAAGGTTCAGAAGGAGCCCACCAGGGATCAAGTCTTGCTGAGTGCAAAGCCTCGACGCCAAAAAAGGGATGAGGCTGGGATCGTGCCCCGGGTGGATTTTGGCAGAATGGATGCTCCCTAGACCTTGGCTGCTAAGCTAAAGGGGACCCCCTCGGGGGTATCTCCAACAAAAAAATAAAAAATAAAAAAAATCTATAAAACAATAATTCCTCCTTCATCATTACCTTACCTAGATCATTTGAGACTATTTGAGCACCTAAGTAACATCATATTCATAAGCATTTGAGCAATTATCTTCATCTAGGTGATCAATCCTCATGATTTTGCAACCATGGGAGCTTCATGATCAAGAAATCCAACATTTCATAACCATGAAAATAGAAGGAAAGGTTTGCACATTGGTTTTTTTCATGTTTTGATTTTTTTTCATTATTTATCTTGATTTCTAACCCTTGTATGCATTCTCTTTCATTTTGTAAGTGGGATTTGTTCTTCCACTGTTTTGGGTCTTCTTGATTACAAACCCTTGTTTTAATATCAATTCCATTTTCCACTTCACAATTTTTAACATTGAATTACAAATAATTTTTTTTCAAATTGGTAACAAATTAAGCAAAATGATACCTTTCTTGTACATGCAATAACATATTTTCAAAATTTCAAATCCGACATTTGCAAGTAAAAATAGACTAAAAATACAAAGATAGAAATCTGTACAAAATTTATATGAGCTACTAATAGCAGGATAGAGGTGCCCAAGGGTATCTATGTCCTTGATAGGGCTTTTAAAAAATAAAAAATTAAATGTTTATTAGATTGACTAGGGGTTCTATGTTTGTTTGCAAACATGTCTGAAAGTCAATATTTCTCCAGAATTTGATCAGTTTAAGAAATGTAACTCAAAAGAAAATGTGTAACGGGAAATGATAATTGTGAATGAAATTTTAAATGTAGATTTATCCTGAATGACTGAAATAGACCCTAATGCAACCTATGAAGCAATATGTAATATTTTTGAATTTTTTATCTTTTATGATGCAAAAATGAAACCCTAAATGAATAATGCAAAGAAATACAATGAAAAACTTAGATCTAGGGTTGAAATCTAGAAGGTATATAATGTGAAAAAGTCAAGTTCACCAAAATAAAACAAAGAAAAAGGTGAACCTAAGTCTAATTCAAATAATATAGGATCAATTGTGGTCTTTTTCTAGGGTTTCATTAATATGGAGATCAACAAGGTGTTTAGATTGAATTTCAACCATGAAGGTGAGCCAGTTAGATCTAGATATAAATATTTTTGAGTCTTGGAATGCATTAGAATTGATTTTCCTTGATTAAAGTAATTAGACTATGTGTCCTAATATGAAAAATGTAAGATTTTGACAATTGTCAAACTATAAAAAAGATTTGCAAGTAGATCTTAGAAGGGAAAAGTGTTGGGTACCTATCCTAAAGGTTTGGTGTTAATTTGAATATGAGGATAGAGTCACCCAAGGGCATCTAGGTCCTTGTATGCCTTTTTGGAAACTATTTTTGCAATCCTCTAATGTCAGATTTGAGATCCCTATTTCTACTTGCAAACTTGTTAGATCACTGTTGGATAATTTTGTAGGTGAGTTTTCTTGAGTTGACAAGGTGTAGGGATTTGAATGCAAAAATGAATGAATTATATTCAAACTTCCTTCAATCCTCTCCAAACCTAAAATCTATACATTCAAAGAGAGAAGATATGTTGTGTCATTTAGGGGCTTACCTTATTTAAACCTCGTGTTAGTGTTTCCACCCCTAATGATCAGATCTCATCCTAATCATTAAGTGTAAATATTGGAAGGGAGATAGTACAAAGTACTCTTGAAGTAACTCCCTAATTATATCCTAATTAATTGTCAGCATCAATATATACCAATTAATTGATAGTAAAATAAATTCAAAATATGCCATGCACGTGACGAAGGACATATAGCGTATTTTCAAAATTGAAAATTTTGTCATTATGGAGTGTGAAATATATTTTTCATAGTGATTACTCATGGTACTTTGGCCCGCTCAAAAATAAACTATTTTAGCTATAATTTTTAAAGCCAATTTATGAGTAAAGGTGGATGAATTTTTCACATATGCTTGGATCCTAAAGTTGTTGCTTGAAAATTTTACCTTGGTAATGCCCACACAATTTTCACCTATGTCTATTAATGGTAACCCATGATACAAGGTAGAGGAGGTTTGTACTTCTATCCACTATCATATATAAAATGTGAAATTTGTATCCAAGATATGGCCTTGGTAAACATTACGAGGGTTATATTAAAGAAACAATGTAATGTATGTGGGTTATTTTGATATAAAATTTCATGGATTCTGGGAAAACTTTTGGAATATTTTATGTTATAGTTTTTGTGATAGTTTTTATTTTATGTTATAAAAAGTAGATAGGAAAAATGAACAATAATAAAGATAAATGAGTAATTATGAAAGAAGATAAAAGCGATGTCTAAGAAAGTAATTCATATTTCATATTGGATGGCTTCTTTTTATGTATGTGTGACTTCAATGTATATCTTTTACTTATCTATAATTTTTTGAATTTTATGTTAGAATGTAATGCCTCTATGATTAAAAAATATTTTTCATAAAAGATGAAGTGCCAAATCTAATAGAATTTTTTGTGAACCAAAAAAATACCCTCTCTTGAAATAAAGTAATTATAATTATAGAAGAATACTAGAAAAATCATCTAAAAATATGGAAAGATCCTCTCTTCATGTTCCATAGATCTCCATAATTCATTGGAGCATGGCATCCACATCTCCCATTTATCTCCCCACTTTCCTTTACTTTCTGTATTTTCCTTACCACAATCTTTGCTTTATCAAGATTGTAATATTTTATAGGCATATGATTTTTAAAGATCAATAGGTCCCACCTTGTCCTTATGTCCTCCAAATATTTAATAATTTTAAATAAAATCATTTTCACACTCATGGGAGAAATTTTTTTAATAGATTGAAGATTTACCTTGGCCCACACCTCCTTTTCAACTCAATAATGACTAATGGTGAATCATTTGAAAGAAGGTTAACCAACCATTAATATGGATTTCAAATTGGATGGTTCCTATTATGTTGCACACAACTCCATCTCTAGCTTTTGCTATCTTCAATCATTGAAGGCTACCTTTTAAAAAAAATAAAATGTGTTGGATTTATGCTTGGCTGAGATGATTCCCTGAATGCTACATTAAAAATGAAGAGCATAGCCTTCCTTCTTGTAGTTGTGCCTACTTTGGGTCTTTGAAAACTACACCTATTAATGGCTACATTAGATCTTCTGAAGATGGCCTTGTTGTTTGAATGTTTGTTCCATATACATTGCTTTCACTTTTTTTGGTGATTCAAACTATCATTCTTTATTGGTTTTATGCTATTTTCTGTTGAATTATGGTAGCTTTGGTCAGATAAAGATATCGATGATCACTTATCTGATCGAACTACTATTCCAAGTATATTATCAATCTACAGGGAAGAGGTTATTACTTGTAGATTAATGGTTTCTTATGTTTCATATAGGATCCCGATCAAGCATCATTATCGATGATCATTTCCGGATTGGATATCATTTATCTCTGCAAGATAAATACAGATCAAACTTAGTAAGAAGTTATGTTTATTAAGTAACTAACCCAATTAAAGATCAGGTGCTTATTGAAAATGGAAAGGCAAATCCCATGAATGGACATGCCTCCACTTTGTGGAGACATTTCTGCTCATGGGACGTGTCTCCTTCTTACATACTTAATGCAGATCCGATCCACAAAAGTAGATATTGAAATCTATAAATGTTCTGCTCTTGTAAATCGAATCTCATAAAGAAGAACTTCAGACTTAGTGAATTTATGATCAGTAAACAACATTTTCTTATATAATTTTTGGTCATGTGAAGCTTCATGGACTTATTTTTCCTTTCTAATTAGCTACGTTACATATTTTACCCAAAAATTGTCCCCCATCTAGAAATAGCTATATTGAAATTTATTATAGCCACATCCTTTCTTCCTAGTTATGCACTAAAAATGGTGGCTATCCTACTTTTTGAATTGATTTATGTGTCATATTTTTCCCCCTTTCAATACTAGTATGCCATTATTTTCCATGGCTACACATTGGCTAGCTTGTGTTTGAGATAATGACATGGAAGTGCTCTTTAATTACCAAAACAAAAGTTTCAAAATGATGTGGAAAATGCACAACATTACTAGCGGCTCTCAAGGGAAATGTATCTACACATGTCAAACTCTAGATTACTTACCTCTAATCCATTGGGCATCAGAGTCATCTATTTCAAAAATTAAAAATTTGGAGTGAAAATTAACTATAAAGCTCAATGTCTTAGAAAATAATGAAGCCTAACAATAATGAATCTAAAACCAAACAATAAATTTTTTTCAAGAACAATAATAAAATTTGAAACTAAACTATACAACTATAATTAAAATACTCTGCAAACTACCTTCAAACTAAAAAATCATTAACCATTTTCAAAACAATTTAATTACTACTATTGTGCTTATTAAACACAAACTAAAAATTTAAAACTAATATAGTGAATGCAACTTATTTCTTAACCACTAAAATAAACTAACACATAAAAATATCATAGGATATGTCTGAAAAATGACTTCCCTATTTGATGATCTCACTCCATGCAATTGACTTTCAAGCTATGATAAACCAAATGAGATACAAAAAGAAAAATAGAATGATCCAATACCTATTTTCCTTCCTATTCTCTAGAGTTCATGTCTCTGGTTTACTTTTACACTTGTTATAATATGATCTCTCTTATCCATTCAGATAAAATAAATGAGGCAATACATCCTAATGAAGATCATACTCTTTCTTGCACTTGTTCTAATATGAGCTCTTTTACCTATTTTCCTTCCCATTCTCTAGATTTCATGTCTTTGGTTTACTTTTATACTTGTTCTAATATGAGATCTCTTATCCATTTAGACAAAATAAATGAGGCAAGACATCCTAATGAAGATCATACTCTTGCTTGCAACAAAGGATGGGTAAATTTATGAAATGGATCCCTTTTTTGTTCCCTTCATGATGTTTATGGCTCAAGGATTTATCTTAAGGTTTAGCTTGACATTGATTGTTCTTTCTAGGATGGTTTTGAATCTCTTTATATACATAACCAATATACATTAGTCATGATTTTGATAAGATGCTTCAAGATCTTCTACATCAAGATGTACATCATAAAAAATCTATTTTTCTTTATTTCATCAAGTGAAATAAAAGATAAAACATTATTAAGATTTGCAAACAACGAGTTTATATAAAGACCAAAAATATTTTTCTAAAAAAAATAATTGTCTTGTACATGTACACACACTTTTTTTGATTAGGATGTAAACATCCATCTATCATATCATCCCTATTCTCTTCTATGAAATTAGATAAATATTCAAAAAGATAAACCTCTTCATGCTCTACATGATCACTAATAATATTTTTCCATACTTGTTTAGAATGAGATAAAGGACCTCTTTTGGTACCAAACATGCAAGATCATCTACTATTGTAGCCAAGAGGCTGTGCACATTATTATTAGCAATAATTTCATCTATGCATGATTTATTCTCCACAAAACATTCCTATGTCTTCTTTATGTTCTTGAAGATTTATTCCAGCTAATAAATGTTCTTCTCTCTCATTTTGCTTATAATAAGCATTAAAAAATCTCCAAATGAGTAGAAATTGAGAGGATTGATATCAACAATTGATGTGATATTTTTCGCATGCGTATGATATTGCTTTTATACCATACAACCTATTTGAATTGTAAAAACTTCTTTCTGATTTTTGGAATTTTTTAATCATCATGGTTGTGATGGAACTGCTAAAGAAACTCATGATTCCTTGATTATTTTGGCCAATTTCACTTAGTTTTAACATGTCTGGACTTAGGATTTGGTTCATCATTATTGCCTGAGGATTTTTGTGCCAAAATCTCACTTTAGAAAACCCTTGGGGCTCTATTTTGTTGTTGACCTGTTGTTTCCTATTCCCGGTCATTTTAAAACATCTTATGTCATCTAAGCCCGTAAGGTTATTGGCCCCTCATGCCTAGTTATGAAAATCTATTATTTCTATAAGGTTGTTTGATTAGCCTTTACATCCTTTGAAGTATTATGTCTTAAGTCCTAGAGGAATTTTATTCATCATCCTAGGTGGTTCCCCCTTTTAGAACAACTTGTGAGCCCATGTTAAATTCTTTTTCATTTAAAGTCTTGTTCACCATTTCATTCTACCGCTCATCACTAATTTATTTTAAGTTTGTGAGCTCAAATCCACAATGAGAAATGAGAGGAATTTTTCTTATTTTCATGCATCATAGATTTGTTTCAAATGTCCAAAGTTGAATTGGCAATGTGTGATGGACTATGTTATCGCTAGTTCCTTTGGTATCGCTAATTGCTCATATACTTGGCAATCTGAATTAGCGATACACGGTGACCTTTTTGTGCTAGTTGTTCTTTCATCACTCATCACAGATAACTATTTGATTGTGAACTTATTGTGGTCTTCTTTTCCCTTCACTGATGTGATCTAGAGAATGAGGCATGAATCTGCGACGCGTGATGGAGATGGACTATGATCAAGGATGGGTATTAGATCCTATAGTTGGGATCTCATCATGCAAGTTATTACATCTCTATTTGAACCTGCTGAAAGTAAAGTGGACCCACAATGCACGATGAGAGATGAAGATCTTTAAAAGGTGCAATGATCCAATAACCTATTTTTCATTGCACCCATGCCCTTGTCGCTAATTGAGCCCTGAAGGAGTGGGGAAATTCAACAACACGTGATGTGATATTCCAACGAGTATTCTCTTCAAGTTATAGATATGTACTTCATTGATATAAATGGAAAGGTACGAATCGAGTTCGTGATACATGTTGATCATCAGATCATAGGTGACTAATGAAGATTATTGGAAAACATGGCAGTATTTGAGGTGGCATCGTTGCTTTCTAGGAACAAGTTGAAAAGGCAAAAAAAATACTTGAGGTTGTCATTGATGATGTTTTAAATCCACAAGGATCGATGGCTAAAATTCAAAGCTCAACGACTAAGTTATCAAATCACTCGCGTGAGGAGTTCTTCAATCATTAATTTTTGCATGCTCCAAATCATCTATTTAATGCAGGATTGTTTGTCATTTGATTTCACCATTTTCAGTCTACATAAAATTTGAGGTGTGAGTCATAGGTGGTCGAGTGCTAAGGAGTTAATGTGAGTTTCTAGGTAAGTTGGTAGTCATATGAGCTCTCTGTAATCCATGTTCTATGTTTGTCTAGAATTTTCAGATTTCTGGGGCTGGTTATAATTGTCAATGTTTGTGGGTGTTCTTTTATGAAAATTTGGTTATGAGGTCTTTGAGTTGGTTAGGTTTTCTACTCATTTTAAACTTGAGAGCTTTCATCTGGGTTTAGTGAAATGGGAAGGTTTGGTGTTCCAACTCGACCTACTAGAAGGTCTATCTGTCTTAGGGTTTTTGAATGTCATGAGGATTTGCCTAAGGCTGAACAAGAGATTCCAATGACTCCTATGACTCAAGAGGGTAAAAGGAGTTCCCATGGTCGAAAGAAGAAGACAATTGTCCAGAGTACTTACAACTTACGAAATAGGACCATTTTTGAAGAATTGGTCAAAGTTAAAGGCAAGGAGCCAACTGTGCTAGCAAGGAAGGCCATGAAAGAAAGAGACAAGCGTCCAAAGGCCTACCTAGGGAAACACAATTCTCCCATTATGCTTTTTGATAGCCTTTCAGATGGCGGAGATGATATTGACTTGGGGTACGACCAATACCTTATCTCTTTGGTGTCGTATGATGTTTCTGATGAAGAGGTGGTGATGGTTCCCCCAATCGCATTGTGCACAAGGAGTGAATGGGCATACTCTGATTCTGAAGAATCAAAGTGATGTCCTGACCTTGTTTTTGTTTCCGATGATACCATTACTACAGTGTCCATGATTTTAGTCTTTTACTCTTCCATGTTGTCTTTTACTCTTCCATGCTGATGTGGAAGTCTTCTAGCTGGTATGGTGGAAAATCTTTTCTTTGATGTGGGCATTGTAACAGTGACTAGTGCTTCCCTATGGTGATTTGGCTACTGTCCCTTGACAACTTATCAAGAATTTTGTCTTTTTACTTCCCCATATTTTATCAATGATTACATATAACCGTCTAGGGAATCTCTTGAATTCTGTTGAAATTGTTTTGAAATGAATGTGAAATGTATTGTAATTCAACTGGATGCATGTTATTCCACTGTTCTATAAAGGGGATTTCAAGGCTGATTACAAAAAAAGAGGAGTTCAAGTTTTGGAGTCTTAAAAGGGTATAGGCGAAAATGCTATTCTCAGAAAAAGAGAATAATGGAAACAAATAGATTAATGGATATACCATGAGCTAGTTTTTGGGTATATAGTTACGATGTAATTATCTTAAAAAGGTTTTACAATAACACTAGTAATATAAAATATCAATTGAAAGTATGTGCTCTCATGTGTAATTTATTTAAAGATTATGAATGAAATTGTTAATGATAGTTTCATTTGTCTTCTGTTGTTTAAACTAAATGAATGAATTTACTTATGCTTCAATTCAAGGGGTTGATTAAATGCTCAAGTAAGGTCATGAGTTTGTGAGGAAAATGATATAGGATTTGGTAAGAAATCATGGTTTATATACAATGAGTTGGATGCTATAAGGTAGTATGCTAATGGCCCATAAATTACGGGGATGAATTGTTAGTGTATTATTGGTTAATTTCATAATGAATATGTTGTCCCATAAAGGAGGCACTCGTCTCTTCATTAGTTTGTCTTAGAGTAAGTTGAGTTTAGTTATGCATCTAGCTAGGGGATGAAAATGGTGAACAAATCACAATAACCAACATTTGAAG